>PVLA01012486.1:0-44077 GCA_004027455.1 Hydrochoerus hydrochaeris | reverse complement strand
AGTTTTTAATTTCCTGATATTCTCTTTGGATCTGTTTCATATATTCTAGGTTTTGTTTATATTCTTCATCAAAGGCTTCTCTCCTTTCTCTGAGTTCCTCCATTCTTCCATTTGTGTCTTCTTGAGGATTATCCAGCATTTCTTTTATTAATCTTCTTATATCTTGCTTCACCTGAGTTAGAATTTCAGATTTAAATTCGCCGATGAGGTCATGGAAGTATTTCTTTATTTCCAATGAGGCCGTGTCTGATATTGCATGTGTGCTGCCCTCAACCTCCTCTGTATTTACCTCTCCTGGGCTTATTTTCCCTGGATTGGCAGTTGGAGGCTTTTTGTTGTTTCTCTGTCTTGTCATGTTTCTGGTTTCCTTCAGACAGGTGAATGGTGGAGGTCTCTGGACCTTTCTTTGCATATTGCTTTCAGTCCCTCTGCAGCTTACTGGCTAGGGCAGTGCTGCCCCCTCCTGTTTGTTGTTGATCTGTGAGGTGCACTCAGGGGCAGCAGTGTGGGCTGGCCCCTCCTGTAGAGGGGACTCTTATGTGTGGTGTTGATTGGTATAATGGTTGATACATTGCGTCTATGTGAGAAGTCTAGAAGCTTAAGTAATGAGCAGCTCTATAACCTGAGGTGTAGAGGACAAGTTGTTACTGCTTTAGGATATCAGGTTGAGAAGATCAGAAGTTTAACTAGGTGATTTAGCTGCAGACCAGGTTCTTACTTTGAAAATATCCTCAGCCTGAGCAAGAGAAGAGTAGAGAGCTAGTGTGAGTGCTACACAGCAGCTATTAGCCTGCTTACAATATAAGGGAGGAAAAGAGGCTTGTTTTCCCCTCCTTTTGCTTTTGCTGATTTTGCTGTCTTCTGCCTCCTTGAAGTGTTGTCCCCTCTCCCATGCTACCCTTCTTTGGAGCCAGCTGGTTCTGGATGGAAACTTTCACAAACTGTGAGCTAATTAAACTGTTTTTCCTTTTGCTTTGGACATCAGGTATTTTGTCTCAAAGAGAAAAGTAACCAAGACAGTTGGGGGAAATGTTTGCTATCAAGTATATTATGAATACAATAGGAAATAAGTATCTGTTATGATTTGAGTCTAGCTGTTCCCCCAAAGTGTCATGGCATCATAGGGTGGGTTTGAAGAGTTTGTGACTGATTCATGGTCCAATGCTGGGATTATAGGTGTGAGTGCTACCCCTGCCTATAGCTGGTAGCCTGTATACAATACAAGGGAGGGAAAGAGGCTTGCTCTCTTGCTCCTCCCTTTTTGTGCTTGTTGCTTTTGCTGTCTTCCACAGCCATGAACTGTTGTCCTCTGCCATGCCATGTTGCCTTGAAGTCAGCCAAGTATGGACTGAAACCTCCACAAACTGTGAGCCAAATAAACCCTCTGTAGTTTTGGGCATCTCAGTAATGACAGAAAAGTAACCAAGACAGTATCGATAGTGGTAGATGGAAGATAGCCTCAACTTGGACATTTCTCCCCTGACAAATGGGGGCATGTTTCCCCTTCCTTTGAATGTGGGCTGGCCTATGACTACTTGGACCAGTGGAATAGGATGGATTGAAGCTGTTTCAGGTCCTAGCCCAGACTTCAAGAAACAGTGTCTGCCTCTTCTTCCTCTATACTCCTTCATCAGCTCTACATCCTGGGGTGTAGAGGATAAGCTCTAACTGTACTAAGATGTCATTCATTGTGTCAACTTGAGAAGATTAGAAGTTTAAGTGATTCAGCAGGGGACCAGGTCCTTACTTTCCTAATTCATGATTTTTTTTGCTCAAATAAGCTATGTTAAATTCAATTTTTCAAGTCTTTCTTTTAATGCATCCTTGGGGATCTAAATCTGTTGGGCATTAATTCTGCTTCCAGTCACGTGTGACCTCCTGTACTTGATTTCTTTTTAAATCCGGCATTTGTATTGGCTCGAATTCTGCCAGAATCAACTGAGAGCACCTTTTGCAGAAGGGGTTTCCACTGTTTCTGCCCACAGTACGGGGACTTGGGACCCCTTCATTGTGCTTCAGCCTTGATTTCACGCAGAAGGCTCAGGTTCCTGTCTCCTTCTTTCATCCAGATTGCTGTGTCATCACACATATGTGGCCCCAGACCTCTAATTTAGACCCTGATGGCTTCCACACTGGCTTTTCCCATGGTTGGTTCTATTGGGGTGAGGTAGATAAGAGAGTTCTTGGAGCATCTACTTTCAGGAGCAAGCAAGGGGAGAGAAGAAGCCAGTTTGAGTTTCTTCTCCCCACCTGAACAGAACTTACCACACTTTTACTCATCTTAAAACAATTCTAGCTTGGCTTTCTGTAATATTGTTAAAGAACTTAGCATTTTTCAGTGTTCATTCATTTGATACTCCAGTAGTACTATAACATTGGAAAGGACAGGCAATCCGATAGGGTAGGTAGTTAGTTGAGAAAGGTGATACCTGGGGTGACGCAAGGCATTTTAATTATGCTCTAAAGCAGCAAGGGGCTGGGGATTTAGCTCAGCAGCATAACAGCTTGCCTTGCAAGGGCTCAGTCGTGAGTTCGATCCCCAGTACAATAAAATAAAATAAAATAAAAATAAAGCAGCAGGTCCCTACTTTGTCAAGTGATAAAGCTCTAGTCTCTTTCCCGGAGCTTTGTGAGCCTTTAGGGAGATGGGATTTGGGGGCGCGCCCAGCCCTACTGCACTGGCTCGGTGCTTTCTGAATCACTGACGACGCCTAAGAGCAAGAAGCACTCCTGCTGGGGCGGTGGCGTCCGCTGAGCTGTGCGCTCCAGCTGGCGGGCGGGGGCGGGGCGCGCGCCTGGGCACCGCCTCCGGGGCGGGCAGAGGGCGGTCCCCCGGCCGCAGCAGGCCGCTTCTCCTTCCTTCGGGTGCTGCCCGCTGCGGCCGTCTGGCGGGTGAGTACGCTCGGGCTTGGGTCGGTGGAGGGCGGGACGCGCGGCCCCGGGACTCGGGCGCGGGCGCCGGATCCGGAGGGGCCCCGGCTGGAGCGGGGCGGGCGCGGGGCCTGCGCGGCCTGGGCTCCGGGCGTCTCGCTCTGAGAGGGCCGGGCCAGGCGGGGGGCCTGCGGCAGCCCGGCCGGGTGGGGTGGTCCGGGTGCTGGCGCCCCCGCGGCGCTGCCGCTGCGGCGGGCCGGGAGGGCGGCGGGTGCTGCCCGGCCGGGACGGTGGGGGGCGCTCGTGGGGCTGCTCCGCGTCTCCGTCGGGGTCTCCCTCTCCCCCTCGGGGCGCCTCACTGATGACAGCCCCTTCCGCCGATCTCGGTCGGGGCGGAGGCAGGAGGAGTTTCGAGCTTTCTCGGCCAGGACCACTCGGATCGTGAAGGGCTTCTGGATAGCTGCTCGCAAGCCTGGCTGTGGGTGTCTCCTGGAGGCTGCTGATTCGTATCTCTGGGTGTTGCCTTCCGTTAGAGAAGGGCTGTTAACTTATGGTTTGGGAGAAGGAAGGAAAAAAAGGTCCGGGGAGATTTGCACGGAGACGAGGCCCTTGTCTGTCTCGGAGGGTGGGTGTGTGCACCTTCGCGGAGAGCTAAGCGGGTCGCCGGGCACAGGTTGGCCTCGGGCCGGACTGTGGTGATGACCTGGGGCGGGAAGAAGGTGGTAGTTGGAGAGTTCAGGTGGTTCTTTCTTTCTCTCTTTCTTTCTTTCTTTCTTTCTTTCTTTCTTTCTTTCTTTCTTTCTTTCTTTCTTTCTTTCTTTTTTTCTTTTCTCTCTCTCTCCTTTAAAAATTAATTAGCCAATTTCTACAGGAAGGAAAGGAACATATGGAGGATGGAAGAAAGTTAAGGAATCTCAGGTGGGCATGCGTAGGAGTCGCGGTTCAGGTGGAGGTGCTGGCGTGGAGGCCTCTTCCCAGCACCGGCAGGGAGTGCCCCACTGTTTCTCTGAGGGGAGAAAATGCTTGATTGCAGTCTGTTTATGCGTGTTTTGGAGTTTTTGTCTTAGAGCAGATTTGACCTTTGTGGACACTACAGGCTGGAAACTGCAGAAACTCGGTACTTGACCTTTGTATTTTTGAGAGCGATTAATGACTTTAATCAAGTTAGAAACAATTCTTAGAATTACTGTGAAGTTGGGTTTGACAGCGTCACCCGAGGGGAAGGGGAAGTGGCAATTAAAGGGCGGGCAACCAAACCTGTCTTTGTTGTTATACTTGATAAGGCACTTAATGCAAGTATTTCAAATCTACTTTAAACTGAGCTCGTAACCCCCAAGTGCGTGCAAGTCGTTTGAGCACTGACCATACCTTTCAAGTTCTTTCATCCAGAATGGGAAAGTTCAAAGCAAGTAAGTTATGGTTTTCTATTTTTTTTTTTTAAGCCATCAATGAACAGTGGATTCCTAAACCTGACAGTATATCTCAGGATTACCTGCATTCCTTTTAAATATATAGATTTCTTGGTCCTGCCTCAGGCCCTTTGAAATAAAAACCTCTGGGCACGTAGCCGGGGAATAGGTGTCTCAAGCAGAGACCACAGGTTTCCCTGGCATTGAAATTTGCTCAGATTCTGAGACTTTTCTTGGAGACTGGGGCATAGTTACAACAAGTTTCCTTTAAGGTTGTATGAATGAATTGCTGCCACCTTTATATAACTAAAAATTATGATCCCTGTCTATTGTGTTGCTTTTGAATTTAAGTGTATTCTAAAGAAAAACTATGTAGTCATTTTATCAGAAAATAACATTGAGTCATAAATACTCCAAAAAAAATTAGACGTTATGGAAGAAACAAAACTATCCCTAATCTCTTAGAGATGACTATCAGTAACTCTCTTGGCATTTTATGTATGAAAGACATGTACACACATACTCCATAACTAGAATTGTATTTTAGTTGCTTCCACTACTCGGTGTTGAACTTGAGGCCTTGTGCTTGCTAGGCAAGTGCTGTACCCCTGAGCCACATCTCCAGCACTGGAATTGTATTTTGTAAAAATTTTATTGTATATATTTTTTCCACTTAGTCATCATGAGCACTTTCCCATGTAGTTGAGTTCTTTTTAAAACAGTATTGATACAAGCATATGTTCAATCATATGGATGTACTGTGATTAAATTAGATTCCCATTTGGATTCTTTTCAATTTTTGGTTATTTTCTCAATATTAGTTTGAATATCATGGTCTACTGATTTTCTACATGATGAAATCAAAAGCTATTCAAAAGCAGTTAAACTAATTTTCACGTATCTTTTTACTGTTTTTCCTCACTGAAATCAGGAAAATGAACATTTCTGAAGGATCTATTACTTTCCAGGCTGGTTCTCCTATTTCAGTTCTCAAACTTCACTGTGTAGAAGAGTCACCTGGGAGCTTGTTAAAATTTCATTTTCCTGAGGCTTGGACATAGCTATTTGCACCTGGTAGCTCTGGCATGGGACCCAGGAAATTTGTACCTTTAACCCACTCCCCTGTGCATTTGATCAAGGTACTTTTAGAACCATACAGTAGGAAATGCTTTTTAGAAATTGCCAAGTAGACCCAGAACAATTGGGTCACTTGGCATAGCCATTCGAACTCAGCACTTTGTGACTTTGGAGCCCTGTTTTTTCCTATTTTCTCAGAACTTCTTAAATATTAGGGACAGTGATGTCCCTCTAATGAGTGCAGACAGTGAGCTCCTGCTGGTGACCCTACTTCTATGATGTGTCAGGTTGGTTTGAAGCATGATAAATACAAAAAAAACAAAACCACAACAAAAAACACCAGATAGTTCTCTTTGAAAATTAATTTACTGCTATATGTTGATCGGGCATATACTCAGCCAGACATTATTCTGTTTTAATTTTTATTTAAACTGATTTTAGCCTTATTTAAATGTCATGGCAACTGGGTGTGGTGGTGCAATTTGATAGTCTAGCACAGTGGGAGACTGAGGAGTGGTATCCAAAGTTTGAATCTGAGGTGGGTAAGAGACTTAGTGACACCCTGCCAAAATACAAAAAATGGGCTGAGGGTATAGCTCAGTGCAAAGGCCCTACGTTTAATTCGCAGTACCACACACATTGCATGTATTATTTAGTTGTCCTGACAGAAATAGTTCCTGACAGTTTCCTCGTCTTTCACAATTTGACCTTTTAGAAGAACGCCAACTCATTATTTTGTGGAACGAGTTTGTCTGATGTTTTCTCATGCTTGTAATGAAACTATACATATTTCTGGCACAGATGTATCACAGAAGTGGTTTTCTTTCCTTGGTGTGGCTTATCAGGTTTATGAGGTCAGTAGATCGTAACCTTGATTGCTTCCTTAAATTGGTAACAGTTGGACTTCTCTATAAAGTTACTCTTTGAGCTGGGAGCGGTCTAGGTATGCACCTGTAATCCTAGCACTCTAGAAGGCTGAGGCAGGAGGATCACAAATTCTAGGTCAACCTGGACTATTTAATTATCCTGTCTCTAAATTAAAAAAAAGGGCTAGGGATGTGGCTTAGTGTGAAGGCTCTGAGTTCAGTTCCCAGTAACACACACATGGGAAGAAGAAGAAAAGGAAGAGGAAGAAGACTACTGTGTTTCTTTTTGTAGTTAATAATTGATACTTTACTACTAAGCACATTATTTATCTTCAAATTTTGATATGTTAATTTTAGTATCTATTGGTGGATCTCATCTGTAACAATTATTACAGTGGTATTTGCCTAATGGTGATTTTTTTTTTTTGCCATCTCCCATGTTATGGCTTGTTTAAATGTCCCCCAAACCCTCATGCAGTCATGGAGGTGGCTGTTCTTTGTGGCTGCTATGAACAGTTGCACCCTAGTCATGCCATCCTGCCTCAGAATCAGCTGAGTATGGACTGAAACCTCCAAAAGCTGTAAGCTAAATAAACCTTTTCTGTCTTCATTTTGGGCATCAGGTGTTTTGTCTCATTGAGGAGAAAAAAGTAACCAAGACATCTCACTTAATTAGTAATCAGAACATTCCTATAAGAAAAAGCTGCCATTTCTCAATCATTTATTTGATCATGTAAATCAATACGGACTTGCAGACATTCATTTTATTCAGTGCATTGAAACAGTATTATCATTGTTTTGTGGCTCAGGTGCTTCCTGTTTTGGCCCAGTCTTTGAGTTTGAAGGACTTGTGCCCAGAAGTAGTTGTAGGTATTTCCATCTCACCTTACTCTCGAGGTCCAAGGGACCTGACAATTATTACTCAGAGCCTCCAAGGAGTTGTATATAATTAGGAGGCTAAAGGAAGGGAGAATTAGGTGTGTGCAGATAGGAATATGTACCTCCCACAAACTAATAGTGAAAATGTGTAATAGTGAAAAGAGTAGCAAATGCTAGCCTTTCTACTGGTGCTACCCCAGGGACTCTCAAAGGAGCAACGACCCTGCACCTGCCCAGTGGCAGTGGAGAGTCCAGAAACGGGCAGGCTGACTTGGTGCTCTCAGGGCTGAAGTCTGTGTCCTTCCTCCTCAGTGCTTAGCAAATATTTGCAGAGTGACGCTTGAGGTTCTCTGTACTCCAAGGCACTGCAGAGATTCTCCAAGGATGACATTTAGCTGTACTGCCGTTTAACCATTTGCCCTAGCTTTTCTTCCTTGTTAGGTTATTATTATTATTGAAAATATGAAATATATACAAATGTAGAGAGAAAAACTGTCAGGTACCTGTCCCCTCCCTATCTTCAATACTTTCCAGTGTTTGGCCAATCTTCTTTCATTTAACTTTCCCTTAGGATAGAAGGTCTTCATATTTGAAAACAGATTGCAGCTGTTAAGATGTGGGGAAAGGCTGAAATAAACTCTTAAGACAAGGACTATATGTTGTTTTCCTTTCTATCTCTTTGGTGCCTAATCTGTGCTTAAAAAGAGCAAGTTCACAGCAAAGTCTAGTTAAATTGAGGAGAGGAAAAAGAAAACTACAAAAACACCCTCATTTTGAACATACTCTGGGGCAGACTTCTAGAAAAGAAAAGGGCAGTGGGGGTTGCCCTAAGATAATTTCTTTGTTGCATGAATTTGTTCTCTACAGTAATGATTACTCTGTCATTCCAGACAGCCTTGATTGAATAAGAAAATAGCTCTGGAGCTACTATGAGAGAGGTCAGGGTCTCTCAATGACTTAAATATTAATAAAATCTGATGGCAGTTTCCCAAGCACCAACCAGCAGTCACTTTGAAAAAAATTGTTTTTCTAGTTATCCAAGTAGCACATACTCATTGAAGGAAATAGGAACATTATGGAGAAATAGAAATTAAAATTTCCATATTCCCACTTAGCGTTATCTTGGCTAATACCTTCAATCACACTGTAATCAGAGTCATTAAATAGTTATGTTCCTGGAAATGTCGCAGGTGTGTTTGCGTGCATGTCATGTCATTAAATTGATATAGCAATATGACTTAAGGGTGTCCCTTCCCTGCATTTTATAACTAGGGGAAAATGCTGAGCCTGGGTGAATGGGGTTGCTCCAGTCCTTAGCTGATTAGCAGGGTGTGGAGGGGGAGGATGGGAGACCCACTGATACTGGGTATTGGGGCAGGTGCAGGGTCGTTGCTCCCGTGAGAGTCCCTGGGGCAGCACCAGTAGAAAGGCTAGCATTTGCTACTCTTTTTGCTCTTACACATTTTCACTACTACAGTTTCTGGGAGGTACATATACCTATCTGCACACACCTAATTCTCCCTTCCTTTAGCCTCCTAATTATATACAACTCCTTGGGGGCTCTGAGTAAAAGCCAAGCAGTACTCTAGTCACACAGGAATGAGGTAGCCTTGCATTGAACTTCTGTCACCGCATTGCATTTGGTTCTGAGCAGGACCTTTAGGCTTATAAGGGGTAAATGTTTTTCACTGGGTCCAATGTAGTCTTAAGCAGTGGGATTAGTAATGAAGACTTAGACATTAAATAACTATTAACAAGGTTCCTTGCTTTTAGAAAACATGTCTTATCTTTGAACAAATAACCTATGTGAAGTTCAGCAATATTAGTTTATAGTGCTTTACTTCTTCAATAGGGTTTTTCTTTTCAAATTGTTTCAAATTCATAGCAAATTGAGTGGAGGGTACAAAGATTTTCCATGTACCCCTGCCTAGCATAGGTTTTAAAATCTCTTTATTCCTCCCTCACTGCAGTAATTTTATGATCATAAATTTCCTCAACTCAGTGATTTAGCTTAGAAAAGAAGGCTCCCACTCTAAATTTTCCAAGAAATTTTTATATATAAGAGGATCAACATCAGTATTTAAGCCTCCTGTAATTAAATCCACCAATGGTGGGGCCAGATGTGGTGGCACATACTGGTAATCCCAGCACTTGAGAGGCTGAGGCAGGAGCCTCACTGTGCTTTTGAGGCCAGCTTGAGCTACATAGTGACTTCAATCTAGACTGTACAGCGCAATCTTGCCTCCAAAAGCAGAATGGACTAAACAAATCCAGAGAAGGTGTTGTGCTGAAGGCCTGCTGTCCTCAAGGAGAACAAACCTCTTAGGGAGTCTGTGATCAGTGCCAAAGATGGGGATGGGGAGGATGGGGGTGGAGGAAGAAGGCCACCAGAGGAGCCTGTTATTTTAAGTGCATGTGTTGGGTCTGCTCAGGCATCAAGGGGAGAAAAGGTGAAGTGAGTATGGGGAGGCCGAGGCAGGACCCTGTCATTGAAGCTGCCCACAGGGCTGACTCCTGCTCTCCTCTGCATCCAGTTCTGTGGTCTCAGGCAAGTGACTGAATCTCTCTGAGCCTCTGCTTTCTCAATCTATAAAATGAAGAGCTTATGCTTTCCTTTTTTTTAAAGAATTTTTTATTAGTGCCTATTACTTTTACAAAATACCGGGTTTTGAAAAGATTTTTATATATGCTCATATTCATATCCATCCCCCCAATGACCTCCTGTAACTCACCACTCCCCCTACCCTGTTCTCTTCCTCTTGTCTAATAATAGTCAAGGAGGCAAAAATTCTTACCTCATGGAGAATTGAATGCCTGTGTCCCCCTCAGTTCACATGTTGAGCCCCTGGTCCCCCAGTGTGATGGTATTTGGAGGTGGGGTCTTTGGCAGACAGTTAGATTAAGGTTTTGGGATTAATACTCTTGTAAAAAGACCAAGACACACAGAATCTCGATCTCAATCAGTGCCTGCATGTGTGTGGTTGCCAAGGAAATGCAATTAGAGGACATTACCACTGAGAGGCCCTCCCAAGAGCCAAACCATGCTTCACCCTGATCCTGGCCTTGCAGAAGCCTCCAGAATTTAAGCAGCAGCCCAGAAGCACTAGAATGGAGCATCTTTCCCCCACCAAGAGCCCAGGGCCACTCTGCAGCCAGTGCCATCCGTGTATGAGGCCATAGCTGCTGGCCAGGGAGGAGTGTGCAGGGCACAGCTGGGAAGCACCATGCACATGGCTCGCCCAGGGTCTCCTGGGGAGGAAAGGTAAACATGAGCCATGCACTGGGCCACAGAAAGAGTGGCGCTGCAGGCAAGGGAGTTCGATGAATTCTGCAGGGCAGTCCTAGAAACTCCTGGAAGAGAGTGCAGAAGAGAGTTCACCAAGTTAACATAAGTGACTTAACCCAGTGCATGGCACAGAGTAAATGCACAAGTAAATGCTTTTGTTAGGAGTTGCTACTGCTTTCACCATCGACTTGCTGTGATGCCACCATGGGGCCCTAAACATGGGCTGCACTGCTTAATTGCCTCTTGGGTATTCTTTTTTGTGGTTTGACCCCAAAACTTATCTCCATTTCTACTGATAATGTTACATTTAGAGATGTTTTCCAGGTTTCCTTCAAAGTAACCTACAAGTAAATTTTTGAAATACTACCCTTTATTAAGTGTAAAACTGTATTTTCTCTTTCTTTTTTTTTGAGACTGGGTTTTACTATGCAGTTTGGGCTGGCCTTGAACTTATTTCCTAGCCTAGGCTGGCCTCAAATTTGCATTGATCCTCCTGCCTCAGTCTTCTGAGTGCTAGGATTACAGGTGTGGGCCACCACACCTGGCAAGATTGTTTTTGCTTTTTATAGTTACCATCTCCCCACTTCCCACTTAAAAAAAAACTTTATTTTCATTATTAAAGGACTATTTATAAAGCTATGTATGTATCATATATATAAATTTAAAGCTATTTATGTATTAATTTCTTCACTGTTGCAATAACAAAACACCTGTATTTTATGAAGGATTTTAGAGCAGAGATTTATGTAGCTCACTGTTCTGGTGGTTCAAGGAAACTAAGGCTAATGGTGCTGGCATTGGTGTGGCTCTGGTGAGGGCCACGTGCCTTGAAATGGTGGCATGTGTGTGAGAGGACAGATCCCATGCAGGACAGTAAGCTGGAGGTGAGGAAAAGCCCACCCACTCCTTTTCCTTTTTCTGCTGCTGGTGCTTGCTGGGCCAGAGCCCCACCACAGGATCCATCCCGGCCCTGGGCCTGCTGTTTTATAACCACCCCCTCTTAAGAACTAACTCTCAATCCTGCAAAGACTGCCTGAGTTCCTGCCTGATGTTCTGAGCAATTCTGGCCAGCTCTGACATCTTGAGGCTCTCACCACCTCTCACCAGTACCATACTGGGGACTGTTTCCACCTTGTGAACTTTTTGGGGAATAAGCCACATCTAACTCACAGCAATATAAAAGTATCTAGCTATAATATAAAACTATATTATTAAAGTCTGTAAAGAGCTGGGCACCGGGGCACCTGCCTGGAGTCCCAGGTGCAAATGATTGCTCGAGCCTAGGTAACACTGATGAGACCCTGCCTCAAGGGACAAAAAAAAAAAAAGGAGAGAACGCTTTTTTTTTTTTTGGTCTTTTTGTGACAGGGTCTCACTGTGCAGCTCAGGCTGGCCTTGAGCTCACTTTGTAGCTCAGGCTGATCTCAAGCTTGCAACAATCCTCTTGCCTCAGCCTCCAGAGTGCTGGGATTACAGGCATGCACCACCATGCCCAGCAATGGAAAAAACACTTTTAACTGATTCCATACTCACAATTATTGTCCACTTTTGGGTATATTGGTATATTTATTTCTGGATTTTTCTTAATTCTATGTCTTTAATTGTATTTATAGCATATATAGTTTACTTCATTTTTCCTCACTTAAGATGTAATCATAAGTATTTGCATGTTATTACTTAGCATAGAATACATTTTGGTCTCCATTTTACTCATTTAATTGATGATATAGTTAACTATGGAAAAGTATTTGAGCCCTGGCATTAGCATTTTTTGTGTTTCTCTGATACATATTTGGAATGTGAGGAGCTGTGTGGCTTTGCTGATACAGAGGGGTTGTCAAGATGTTGCTGGCCATGGTCTAGAGGCCCCGCCAAGTGGCCTTCACGCAGTGCATTTACCATGGTCTGGGTGAACCCTCATCCAGATGGCCTTTAAAACTGAATTTTTGTCAGTAAGCAATGGCAGTAAGTAATGACATAGGCATTTCGTAGAGGTGAATTCATATTAACCCACCTTGTGCTATTGAAATATGAAATCAGGATGGCAGTTTATCAGTTGACAGTGTCACACAGCACAGTACAGTAGTGGTCCAGGAATCTACTAGTGCAGCCATCCCTAGACGCTGCTCTTTACGGCAAAGTAAGTGGTAAGAGTGATGGTCCCTGTGCAGTGGGTATGTGCTGTGTGTCAGGAGGAGGCCCACACTTTATATGTCAATACATGAGGCCCAGCCCCACAGTAACTTCTTTGGGTAGATACTGTTTTTTGTCCCCATTTTATAGGTAAGGAGACTAAGGCTCACTTAAGTAGCCCAAAGTTATGTGGTAGAGTTATATTTTCCATGTAATAGGAACACCTGATCTTAAACACAGTTCTATAGTTCTGTAGATTGTTGACCTGCTCTGTTGAGATGGTCTTGTGTTGCTTGTCTTCACTCTACCCCTGCCCACCCTAGGGATGTCCTCGTGGCAGTGCCCTATTAGGAATATTACTCATTCCCTGTTGTCAAGGACCATGTGTTTCTAGCTCTTATGATGAGAATAACTTTGTTCTTTTCCCTAATTTTCTTCGTAGATCCAAATATGCTTTTGGAACAAGGGTTTCATTTTGTTGACTTTCTCTTCAGGTTGCTCAGGAAGAATCACTGAGCAAGAGTCTTTGGGGCTGCAGTCTGGGCTGCGCCCAGCTCAGGAATGAAAGGTGTTTCTCATTACCCAACTCTTTTGCTATTTTTGTTCTGAAAGTGCCTTCCACCATCCAGCAAGAGCTACTGTGGTGCGTAGGTGGTCAGGAGCGGGTAAAATCTCTGCTTTCTGATTTCTGCACTGTGAGTGGGAGAACTACCATTCCTCTCAGTGAAGGTTTTCAGTTTGTACTGAAGTGACTCAGTTCCAGCTAGAATTTTCATTTCAAACATGTCTTTTGTGATTGCCTTTTAGAGAGTGTTGGAGCAGAACGACGGAACAAAAGCAGGGGTTGCACCTTCAGGTGTCAGCAAGTTTGCAGTCCGATTGGTAAAGTTTAATTTGAAGCCTCCTTGCCTGTGTGGAAGCAGAGAGATACGTGTTAGAAAATAAAAGACATGGGCTTCAGCCTGCCTTTTCACCTTTCCTACAAGTTCCGCTTGCTGGTGCTTTTTACCTTGTGCCTGACAGTGGTTGGGTGGGCCACCAGTAACTACTTCGTGAGTGCTATTCAAGAGATTCCCAAAGCAAAGGACTTCGTGGTTGGTTCCAATCAAGCTGTAGATTTGGGGAAAGAGGAAGCACTTGCCAGTGAAGCATCCAGGAAAAAAGCAGAGCTTGGCAATTGTCCTTCGGTGTCCCCAAACCTCAGTAAGTGATCCTTCTCTTTTTTTTTTTAATCTTTTAAAAATACTATGTAAACCTTTTATTTAATGCAGGTACCAAAATCTGAATTGCGTACATCTGGGCAACCGGTATGTAAATTAAGAAAGAGAATCTTACTAAAATCCCCTTACTCCCCATTCTGCTTTCAGTCAGTACTGAGTCTTCAAGATTCTACCATGATTCATTAGATTCTTTCCTATTCTTGGTGATACTAAGGATTGAACTCAGGGCTTCTGCACTGAGCTATATCCTCAGCCTTTTTTTTTTTTTTTTTAATTGAAGATAAGGTTTTGCTAAATCATGGAGTTGCCCAGGCTAGGCTTGACCTGGAGATCCTCCTGCCTCAGCCTTAGATTATAGGCATGTGTCTACATGACCAGCTACGTTTCTCCTGTTTTTATCCTTATAAACTAAAAATATACATTTTGGACCCTTGTGCTTGGCTTCTGTTGTTAAACATTATTCTCATTATATCTCTTCAGTACGATTTTACTTTGTTTAGTCTCATTGAAGTATGATATAGCACTGTGTAAAGACACCTAATTTTATTAGCTGGTCACTAATATCCCAGCAACATACAACAATAGGGCCCATTGATTTAGAGCTGTGGCTCTGTTTCCTATGTCTCTGTGTCCTAGGGCCAGTGGGCTTGCTTTCTCATGGCTTGGCAAGTGGAGGAAGGCTAGCCCAATCAGGCTGCCAGCATCTTCTTGCCCAAAAGTGTGGTGTTAGAGGCAGGGACTAAATTTTTAAATGTTTTTAGTGTTTGTTTCTTAAAATCCTATGTTTTGATTTCCCCTTTGATGTCTTTCCTTTCAATTTTAATTCACGTTGATTGCTATTAGTGAATGCAATACATTTGGGAGGAAAATACCTCACTGCAGTATTTCTCGTGTCTTCCTTCTCTAGAACATTGGGGCACTTGTTTTCCATGTCCTCCCTGAGCCTGACTTTAATGACCCCTCTTTTCAGAATGCCCTTCCTCAATCCATGTCTGCCTAGTGCCTTTGTGTTTTGTCATCAAAAGTGTAGCTTAGATCTTTCGTGGGGGGTTCTGGGACTCCTCTGTAGAGTTCATCCCAATTCCCCTGTCAGCGCCACTCTTGCTGTGCCCAGTGCATGGCTCATGTTTACCTTTCCTCCCCAGGAGACCCTGGGCGAGCCATGTGCCTGGTGCTTCCCAGCTGTGCCCTGCACTCTCCTCCCTGTCCAGCAGCTGTGGCCTCATATATGGATGGCGCTGGCTGCAGAGTGGCCCTGGGCTCTTGGTGGGCTGCAGATGCTCCATTCTATCTAGTGCTTCTGGGCTGCTGCTTAAATTCTGGAGGCTTCTGCAAGGCCAGGATCGGGGTGAAGTATGGTTTGGCTCTTGGGTGGTAATGTCCTCACATGGCCTTTCCTTGGCATGAGCATGTGTGTGCGCATGTGCATGCATGCACACATACACACACATACAGACATACACAAACACACACACACACACTGATTGAGATCAAGATTTTGTGTGTCTTGGTCTTTTTATAAGTGTATTAATCCCAACAAGGAGGCTCTACACTGCTGACCTTAATCTTAATTGCCTGGCAAAGACCCCACTTCCAAATACCATCCACTGGGGACCAGGGGCTCAACATGTGAACTGAGAGGGACACAGGCCTTTTATCTTCCTTCCCAGATGAGTCACAGTCTCGTTCTATATTCATCTTGACATGAAAAAGCTAAAGCATTATTCTCGAGTGCATATTCTACTTACAAATTATACAAGATTTTGTGTAAACTGATTACATGATTGATCCCCCTTGTTCAAAATCTTCCATAGAGAATACATAGAACTGGGTGTAGTAGCACATGCCTGCAATCCCAGCATTCTGGGAAGCTGCACCAAGAGTATTGCAAATTTGAGCCCAGTACAGACAAATTAGTGATTTAGCAGGGCTTTGTCTCCAAAAAAAAGTGTGTATGGGGAGGACTGGGGATATAGTTCAGTGAAAATGCCCTGGGTTCAATCCTCAGCACCCCCCTCCCATACATGCACCCATACACATACACACACAACAGAATATGGAATACATGGACAGTGACCCAATTCTGAGCACACACTGAATTAAGAGCATGATATAAGTAGTGATGGCTTAAGATAGGCCTTGGCAACACAGTGAGGCTGATGAATTTTATGACCTGGCCACACTGGAAACCATCTTCATGGCCACCCTCATCCTTTGGCAGCAGCTCTTGTAGTGCTTCTTCCATGTAACTCCAGTTCCTGTTGTTTGTTCCCGGGGTTGGACTACTGGTTTTATGTTTTGCATACAGACTTTCAGGCTGGTTCTGGTAGCCTGGCTGTCTTGTGGATGGCTGGACATAGTTACTTACTCGTGGTGCCTCTGAGAGCTGGAGCCTGATGTAGCACCACAGCCAGGTTAGGGATTGTCACAGGTAGCAAAGAATGTCAATTTATGTATAGGAAGGCCAGTGACTCCTTTGCTTGGGATGGGAGAACACAACTTGCATCAGCTTAAGGTTTTACAGTTTGATCAATAGATGTAGAGTTAAAAAGAGAAAAGCATATGTGGGAGACATAGCTGTTTCCTAACTGAACTCTCCTCTTCACTTATCATCACATCCCATTCATTTGCATCAAAAGAGAAGAGCCAGGGGCTGGGGATGTAGCTCAGTGGCACAAGCTCTTGCCTGGCAAGTGTGAGATCATGAGTTTGATCCCTGGTACCAAAAAAAAAAAAAACCCCCAAAAAACAAAACCCTGAAACTTCAAAAGAGAAGGGCCAGTTGCATCTGCCCAATATTCTATAGATTTGAAGCTTTGCCTAGGGTTGGGTTCCATGGTGGCCTTGGGTTTCCTCTCATCAGTCCACTTTTAGGCTCACTGAGCAAATGCTTTACCTGTAAGAGTCTGCATGGTGACTCAGTTGGAGACATGTGGTGCTATATATCCCTGCCAGCCGGGGCTGGCTTTTACTTCTACCTCCCATCTCGTGCTTTGCCTTCAAAGCCTTGTTCAGTAGCTTGATTCCATGAATGCTCTTGATTTTTATGAGATTGTACCCTATTCTGAGATTTTGAGAAGAAAAAGAGACTGGAGCAAATTTGAGGGGAGTCTTGGTCTAGGGCTGGTCTCTGTTGGGCTCCAAGGTCACCAGGACAGGCTATATTTCTTACTCATGGATGGGCCGTGGAGCCAAGAGTTAATTTCCCAGCCATGAGGAAATGCCTTTACATATCAGTTATATACTTTTGCCATAATAATCTTTGTCACTTGAGCTCTGTGGCTAAAGTACAATACATGACTAAATGAGAATTTAGTAGAAATAAGAGCTGACCCTCCTATATGCTCACTCACTGCTTCACCTATAGCAGCACATGTTAGCCTCTTAGCATTTAATGTAATTGTTTGTCTTTTAACTTGCTCCTTGTGTTTATTATAGGGGGCCAGAGCAAGCTCATTTTCAAACCAGACCTCACATTAGAAGAAGTACAGGCAAAAAATCCCAAGGTGTCCAGAGGCCGATATCACCCTGAGGAATGTAAGGCTTTGCAGCGGGTCGCCATCCTCATCCCCCACCGAAACAGAGAGAAACACCTGATGTACCTGCTGGAACATCTGCACCCTTTCCTGCAGAGGCAGCAGCTGGAGTATGGCATCTACGTCATCCATCAGGTGAGATCAGGCAGAGCGACCTGTACTCAGCTCGGTGCCTCCCTCTGAGGAATCAGGTCACGTGACCCTTTGTCTATCTTGGATATAAAGTACCTCAGACTGTTATTGAAGAAAGGGTTCTGTTAACCTTTCTTATCCTTGGAAGGAACAGAGGAAACTATATCCCAGAGTGTGGAATCATGGGACCACATTCTGGGAAATTTTACCTCGCTAACATGAGCCACAGGGAGAAGTGTGGTTTTGAAGCCCTTCCATGTTAGCCAGTGCTTGCCCTAAGACTGCCCCCCGATCTTCTGGCCACTTGGTGTTTTCTTGTGCATTTGCTGTGCACTGAGGATGAGCTGTTGGACTTGACTCATTAGTAAGTGTAGCTATGCAGTAGAGATCTAGACAGGATTGGGCAGAGTACTGAGTGTTAGCAACCATTGGGTTCTGGGACTCTTCGTATTTCTGCCTTTAATTTTGCTGCTGTTAATTAGATCAGGTGTGCGATGTTTAATTTTCACTTTCTTGATTGACTTCATTGGTTTCCAGAAGCATAAACAGGAACACTATGTAGCTGTAGGCTGCTTTTGGAGAGTTTAATTCTAAGGTCAGTAGAGTGGGTGATTAAAGATGCCTCTATTTGGTATTAAAATTTATCAAAAGAAAAACAAGACATCCATTTAAATAGTCCATGACTAAGCTTGCCAGAATCACTCTGGGTCATCCAAATAACATACCCTCAAATGTTTCCAAATTTTAAGAATGCAAACAAAATCATTCACTACTTACTGTTGGTTATAGCTGGTAATATTTGTTTAGAAAAACTTGTCAACCTTTGACAACTCAGGATTACCTCTGCTGACCTGATGGTAAGCTGAGGCTCTTGAAAATCAATGTGCTTATTTAATACATCTTTGCTCATTTCTTGAAGCCAAATTTTATAATTTTGTTTCATCATTTTTAACGTCATTGATCACAGCTGTAATTTATTTGGTTCTGGATTCTTTCTTTAGCTGGAAACCCCCAAGGCATGGAACCATTTTTATGAATGGAAGCATACTTTTTTTATGTTATTGTTTTCAAAAAAACTGTGGATACATCTGAGAACTGCTTGCCCTTTCATACAATAAATTATTTATTAAATTGGAATTTACTCTTATGAAATTTGATCCAACTAGTCATAAAAAAATAAGTATTGTAAAATCTTTTGCACACTGTAGGTTTGGTCATATTACAAGTCAAATCATGTCCTTTTCTTACCCATGGACAAATCACCATCCACAGGTGCACTGTAAGGATTAGCGTCTACCAGGAGTGTTGTATCAAAATTTTTATACAGGGATTTTCAGCAAACTTTGAAGTAGCTTAGAGATATTTACAATAATACTCTCTGGTTGGAGGTCAAAGTTCCTTAAGTCTTTCTGGTAAACTATTAGTTATATCTCTTTGAAACTCAGTGTCAAGTTGGTATAGAGGGTAAATGCTTACAGAGAAGCAGTAGTACTAGTTGACTGAGAGGTTTTGTAGTTTTACATGGAGTAAATCAAGATATATTTAAAAATTTTGAGTTTTTAGGGTTTTTTTTTTGTTTTTTTGTTTTTTTTGTACCAAAGGATCAAACTCATGACCTCACACTTGCCAGGTGAGCGCTGAACTAAATCCCCAGCAAATTTTGAGTTTTTAAAAAACTTCATTGTGGTGAGAACATGTCATATAAGATATATCATAATAAAATTTAAGTGTGTAATACATTGTTATTGAGTTTTTTAAAGTTATTTATTTATTTATTTATTTATTTATTTATTTATTTATTTATTTTGGCATTGAGGATTGAACCTGGGGCGTCACACTGAGCTACATCTCCAGCCTTTTTCTTTTCTGATTTTTGAGAGAGGAGCTCATAAAGTCATTAAATTAATGAGATTTGGCTTGACCTTTGTAATCCTCCTGCCTTAGTCTCTCAGACTATGGGTATTACAGGTGTGTGCCCCATGGCTGGCTAAACAGTTTTCCCTTGCTTTTTTTTTTTTTTTGTACCAGGGATCCAACTCAGGACCTCACACTTGCCAAGCAGGTACTGTGGGCACTGAGCTATATCCCTAGCCCTGGCTAAACATTTTTAATTGTAGTAAAATATATATAACATAAAATTTACCATCTCAGGTTGGTTTTTTTCATTTTTATTTATTTTAACCATCTTAGCCATGTTTAACTGTTTATCAGTAGTGTTAAGAATATTCACAGTAGTGTTAAGAATATTGTGCAGCCAGCCTTCAGAATTTTTTAGTCTTGCTATTCTGAAATTCTATACTCTAAAACAACTCTCCAGGCTTATTAGAATCTTTTAAAGATACAGATTGTAAGTATGTATGAAAGATCTTCCTATTTCTTCTATCAGATCTTAAGTGCATTAACACGAATAGTAGCAACTTCTTAGTTGGAGCCCAATGGCAGGACAGCTTAACACAGAGTCTCTTCACAGTTTAATTTCTATTATTTATAGGCTGGAGCTAAAAAGTTTAATCGAGCCAAACTCTTGAATGTGGGCTATCTTGAAGCCCTCAGGGAAGAGAACTGGGACTGCTTTATATTCCATGACGTGGACCTGGTGCCTGAGAATGACTTCAACCTTTACGTGTGTGAGGACCAGCCCAAACACCTGGTGGTTGGCAGGAACAGCACTGGGTACAGGTACGGCAGCTCAGACGCATGGCCTGAGGTGACCCAGGCAGTGTGCAACATGGTATCTAGATTGTCATAGGAGAATGAGAAGTAGGAGAAAATGTCTCATTGCTTTCTTTTTAAAAAAAATTTTATTTAAAGAGAAAGCAAAACAGAAAAAAGGGTAGAAACAGTACAGAATTTCAAAAAACAATAAACAGTAAGAAATCACTAGTTGATAAATTACATATTGTCTTCTTAGGTTTAGTGTTCAAGTTACAAAATTAAAGCGTACAAAGTGGACATACAAACAGTGAGGCTACATCAGTTCTGTTCAGTGATCCAACAAAACCTCAGCAACATGGTTATCAATCCTACACACTTAAACATACATGCAGTTATGTCCTTTAGAGCCGTTTCTTTTCCTTCTTTTGCTTTTTAAGTCCATTATCTGTTTAGTTATATCATATTTCAGCTTGCTCAGTACCTTACTGATCTGTTTCATTGTTGTTATTTACTTTTTAATCAACTTATATAATTCTGTTGCTTTGTTTTTGAGTTTCTCCTCATCCATTCCCCATGGATTAACTTTGGGGGAGTTGGGAGTTTTTGGAGGTATTTTGTTACTTTGTTATCTCTTTTTTAAAAAATTATTATTATTATTTTTATTTTGAAGGTAGTAAAATATAGCAGAACAAGACAGCAAAGCCAATTGAAACAGTGTAGTGAAATTGGTACAGAACCTCACAGCAGGTTACCGGGATAACAGTAATACATACAATAGTATATCTCGTTTTCTTCACAATAATTGTTCTTTCAATCAGGTACAGCAAAATGGAAGGAAATACTGAACTTATAAAAACAGAATATTGAATACAGCAATACCATTAATCAGAACAGCAAAACAGTGATAAAGATATTTGCCTTCAAAGAGATGGTAGAAGGAAATCCCCCTTATTTGCTATATTGCATACATTGATCCTCCCAAGAGATACTCAGATCTCTGGCTCCCATTTGCTAACGGGATGTGTGTGTGTGTGTGTGTGTGTGTGTGTATGTTTGATTCTTAGCCTGTGCACTGGAAGGCTCACAGCCACTTAGCAGAATGGTGAGCTGGCTGCCTGTTTTCCCAGCGCCCCAAGTTCCAACATGGCACAGAGCTCAGGAAACACTGATGATTCTCGCTCTGGGGCGGCCGTGGCTTGCCAGGCCACAGCCACTTAGCAGAGTGGTGAGCTGGCTGCTTGTTTTCCCAGCTCCCGAAGTTCTGACATGGCCTAGTTTTTGCCTTTTAATCTACTGAGTTTTTTTCCCTTTCATTCATACCATATCTTCTTGTGGACCAGAAGTTTCCACGTTTATCAAACATATTTTTAAGAGGAAATTTCTTTATATGCTGGAGACCAAGTCCTTCTTATGGTGCCATCTTTGTGACCCTTCTGAACCCCTCATTGCCCCAGCAGACAGAATCTTGCCCAAATTCAGGTGTAGGCAGCTAAGTATCTGTCCCCTGCTGATAACTGGCACTGTCCTACCATGGGGCCAGGCCTTACCATCACAGCAGCTGGTGATTGTAAGTGCAAGAAAGGTCTTCAGTTGCCACGTGTGCAGAGGGAAGAAGTTAAAGTAATGTGCCACGTGTGTCTGGGGTCTGACTGAAGAAGAAGGGAATCTTTATTATTACTGACTGTGGGTCAGTGACAAAGCTCTGGATAAGCCTGTGCAGGTTTTATTTGAGTTCCTTTGGCACCACCTGCTCTCCACAAGATGCTTCTGTTATTTTATAACTATACCTCACCCCAGGCCCATAGGCCTTTAAAAATACATAAACCAGATGCAGGACCAATTAAATATTTGTACTTTTCCAGATAGGTGCAAAACCCGAAAGCAAAGATAGTCAATAAACGTGGAGACAGCTGCCACATATCAGGCAATTGGAAAACCAAGAGTTTCTTAACACTTAAGTCCCCAGACTTGTCTTCTGCTCTTCCCCACTCCAGCAAAGCTGGTCTCCAGTGATCCTCACACAGCCCTGTGCTTTTTGTCACGTCTTGACCACCAGGAGATCCCCTGTTTTTTTTGCCTCTCTGAATCCTTCCAGGCCCAGTTTCTCACAATATGGTGGCAACTCCTTTTTCAGATCCCGGGGAAGCTCTCCTGTCTTGTTGGATCATAAACTCCTGGAGACCAGTGACCATTTGTCACAGAGCTCAGCCAGTGGTCTTGTGCGTGCAGATGGTGGGAGCAGTGGGATCCTACCCATACACTGGTAGGGTAGAGGAGCCTGCTGCTTGGTGCTTGGCAGGTTGTGTTTGGGTAGTCGTTCTACCTGTGGGATCCTGGTGAAGCTCTTGTCTTGGGGAGTTAAGGAACCTTCCCACTCAAACAGTCTGATGACAGTGACTATAAGTTACTCCTAAGAGATGCCTTGGTTGGTGATAGCCACCTTTGAAGTACTTTATTTCCCTTTGTTTGTTTTAAATTTTAAAAATGTCATTTCCCCAAATTTTAGATTAGGGGTATATAACTAAATCTGCTTTTATTATGGGCCCTAAAGGTCTCCAGTCTGTACTCAGAAAGAAGCAGCTGAGCTGTAAGGAAGCTTTTTGCATGTCACACATTAGATGATAGGGATCTACATGTTTATTGATCTTTCCTTTTCACATATCTGGAGAAACAGCAGTGTGTAATTGGTCCTGAAAAACTTTGAACTAAATTCAGTTAAAATTAGAGATCCTGATTATTCACATCTTTTCTTCTGTAACATTAAAGTAGTGAAACTGTCTTCATTTGCATGTCTGACTTGTTACCAAGTTGTGTTTAAGGGTTATCTTTATTTCTCAGGTTTATTTATTTGTACATTGATATCACATAAGAGTTATATTGGACTGTTAACACCTCAGCTTTTTCTTGGTCATTTTCTCTTTCCCTATTATTCCGATTCTGCAGACCTTAACCCCATGGTTCTATCCTTTGAGCTCTTCTCATCCTTCAGATTGCTTTTGGGTGATTTCTTCCATTCCCATGTGACTGTACTTGGGTACAGTCTGCTGCCAGCTTATTTCCAAAGCATTATCTCTAGCCACTCTTAGGAACTTCTCTGCTTTCTTTTCCTCCTGGGAAAGCCCTAGGGGAATCTCAAATTGAACTTATCCATACATAGTTTTCTGTGTTTCTTTCAAAACCAAATTATTATTCTATATGCCCTATTTTTATAAAAGGCACTATTGTCTAATTGCCCAAGCCAGAAACCTCAGAGGTGGTGGTTGGTATGTTGAGTTTCTAGGAATCAGACTCTAAGACAGAGATTTGCAGTGTGTGTGCATACAGAGCATGCACAGGAGCTTTCTGCTCCTCTCGGTCCCTCCTCTTCATAGAGAGTAAAAGTTAATGGAGAATGTGTTCATTGTGACATTCATTCCTGCTGAGTCTGGATGTAAGTTCTAGAGCCTTCTGAGCCTAGTGCTCCGGGCAACTGTACCATTCACTGGATTGGTACATAAGGTGAAATCAGTCATCTAGGTTTGATACTGTGGTGCACATTTGCAGGTATCTCTCCAGCCCTCTGCACACAAACATTACTAATACCACCTGGGTAGCAACTTACCTGGTGAGCAGAGGTGAGCATGGCCTGAACAGAGAAACAAAGGCATGATAAAAGACCAGGGGTGTGGGTGTGGTAAATGTCAGGCAGCAGAGAGTGTGTGGAAGTCATGGTTTTACTGATTATTCTAGATTGTCTTCCTTGAAATCAAGGACCTCTGAAGAGTATATGCAGAAGAAATGGGCTTTGTGCTAACATTCTTACCTTTTCTCTTTTCTCTTTTGCTCTAGGTTACGTTACAGTGGATATTTTGGGGGTGTTACT
The DNA here is from genome assembly GCA_004027455.1 of Hydrochoerus hydrochaeris. Classification (NCBI taxonomy): domain Eukaryota; kingdom Metazoa; phylum Chordata; class Mammalia; order Rodentia; family Hydrochaeridae; genus Hydrochoerus; species Hydrochoerus hydrochaeris. The sequence continues at coordinate 20,151 of PVLA01012486.1, read as the reverse complement.
GCCCTAAGCAGAGAGCAATTTTTCAAGGTGAATGGATTCTCTAACAACTACTGGGGATGGGGAGGCGAAGACGATGACCTCAGACTCAGGTGAACAAAAGAGAAAGGTCCCCTTCACGAGGCTTTGCTATCACTGGTAGCTCTGGAAACCTGTGTTCCTGTATAGTTCCTATAGACAACAGTCTGGTGGGTCCCAAGGCTGAAGATTTAGCTTAAAGGATGGCAGAGTGTGAAAGGAGGGACCCAAGTTATTGTTTACCAGGGGAAGTCTACAAGTGGTGGGAGGTATTCCGTTCCTGTGTTTGGGGTGCAGAGGTTTTGGTGGAGGACTCTGAGGCTCCTCAGTTGGGAGGATTTACCAAGGCAAGGTCTCACCAGTGAATGAGGAACTCCAGACCTCCAGGTGTCTGTGAAACTGTGACACAGAGAAGGTGCTGTTAAAGCCTTGAGCTTTTTCTCAGACCCCGGAGACCCTGGCTCTTATGCCCAGCATGGTATTCAGAGCAGGTGATGCCAACAGCCTCTGAGGACATCCTTGGCCACATGCTGTGGAAGCAGCTGCTGGCCTGGGCTGTTGGCTTTCCTCCAGGCTCACTAGGACCACTTGGTGCTCTGGAGGGCTCAAGGGAATATGCCCAGGAAGTCTGGCCTCCTCTCTCAACTTCCTCCCCTGAACTTGGGTTAGGAGACCAGATAGTTATAGGTATCCCAGCTCCCTGTGATTAGGCATGTAATCACGGGATCTTCCTGGCTGTCAGGAAACTTTCCCCTTCCTCCTATTGGTATTTCTTGCAAAGGAAATTTCTAAGCAGGGGTTTTGAATGAACACATGTGTGACTATCAGAAGTTTCCAGTTGCTTAGGTGTGAAGAAATCAAAGGCTACATGCTGGTCTTGTTCCTAAGCCTAAGCTTGAGAGGCTCTGGAATGTTTTTGGCAGGAGGGCAGGGCATAGATTTTCCTGACCAATGGTTTCACATGGCTGGCTGATCAAACAGCCTGTGTGACCATGGCTTACAAACTGGACCCACAGTGCCTGCTGTGTTGGTTTCAGGGAAGAGCAGCAAGGGCTAGAGGTAAACAGTACCTATCTTCTTTCCAAACCCATCTGATTGCCCAGAAATGATTAGTAGACTTGTACAGTGATTATTTTCACTGTCTTTTTTCCTGCTACCTCTCAGCTTCAAGGTAGAGGGGAGCCCCAAGCTTTAGCTTTATTTTATAAGAACATCATTGCCTTCAGAATGACTTTCAGCTAATGCTGTGGTTATCAGAATGATTTGAACATGAAAGTTGGTTGAGATTCATTGACTTAATATTTACCTCCACCTTTCCTTAATATTTAATTCGCTTCAGTTTTCAAGCATGTTCCTTTGATTTATGTTGCCTGAATCTTTCAAAGCAACTCCGTATCGCCACTGACATTTTACAGATGTGGAGACTAGACATACAACGGTGAACTGACTTACTGAGATCGTAAGCAAGAGCCTAGATAGATATGAACCTAGGTCTGAGGCTTTAGAGCTCATAGCCTTAGATAAATAATTCCTTTTTTTGCTAAAGAAGACAGTGTTGAGTAAATTACACATTGTAAGAGACTTGTCATATTCCTCAGCATGTATTCAAATACTAGGTAACACTGTCAAGTTTTTCAAAAAGTGACTATGAAGTGACATATCCCCTTGGCACTTCAGTTGTAAATGATAAATATGATTCTTTTATGAGTTTATTGCCTGAGGTCTCACCAGTATAAGAGAATCTGAAATTTATAAGTGTGTGTGTGTGAACTTTTGCAGGTGGCTCTTTTTAAGTGCCCAGTGCCAGGTAAATGGAATAGATTTAGGTTTTAATCCCTTCTGATATTTTTCTTAGGGTTGAGCTCCATAGAATGAAAGTATTCCGGCCAAAGCCTGAAGTGGGTAAATACACAATGATCTTCCACACTAGAGACAGAGGCAACGAAGTGAACATGGAAAGGTAAGTTCTGGATTCATGGGTCTGGCAGCCCGTACCTAGTCCCTCCCTGCACTGAATTCCATCAGATAAGCAAGCTTCCTTTTAATAAAAGCTTTTTGTGAAAGAAATTTTCAAACAGAAACAAAAGTAGGGAAAATGGTGCATGATTATCTTCTTTCCTTTCCTACCCTACTAGATTCTTTAGAAATAAATCAAAGATACTGTAAATCATGTATGCAAATCCTTCAGTATGCACCCATGATACATAAGAACACTTCTGAAAGGCGCTACAGTTCCATTATTACACCTAACATAAAATTAGCCATCCCCCCAAATATTAGCAAAAGTCAGCTTTCCCTGATTATAAGTGCTTTAAAAACAAAGCGGTTGGTTTGTTCAGGTAAGTAGATGGGATCTACTCTGCATTAGGGTGATCTTTTTAAATCTAAATGCTCCCCCTACCCTTTTTCCCCTGCGATTTGCTTGATAACCACCCCGGGTCATTTGCTCAATAGAATTTCTTACCTTATGGATTTTTTGCCAGTTGCATCCTGGTGGTGTAATTTAATATCTTGCTATAAATTTTCTGATTTTTTTTTAATAAAACAGGAGTTAGATTTCTTTAGATTGGATGGATTCTGGGTACTATTTTTGGGCAGAGACACTTCATCGATGGTGTTGCTTCCTCTTGTGTCAAGGCAGGAGCAGTTACTCTCTGGGTGTGGGTCTGTCAGGATTCTAGGGTAGACCCATGGGTTCAGGCGTTGTCAGCCTGATCCACTCATGGTGACATTCTTCATCGGTTTTTGCTGAATGATGTCTAGCACCCACTGATGCTCATTGTCTGAAATATATTAATCATCCATAAATGTATTCTTTAACCTAAGATTAAGACTCTTTTCTTCTTAGCTCATTACATTTGTCTCCACAGAGAAAGATCTGTCCTTTTCATCATCCTCCAGTACCCTAGGGTGTCCTTTTCATCAGAAGAGCAGGGTAAGGGAAAGAATCAAGCACTGATTGTCCTTTTTCAAAATAATGAGCCAGTGTTACCTGGCATCTTTCAGAATGTAGTTAATGTCCTTTTTGATATTCACATTGTCTCAGTTTGGCCAGTGGCACCTTCTTCAAGCTGGCTCCTGAATCCTTTCAGCACAGCCACAGTAGTCTTTGAGAACTTCCTGTCTTGTGCTCTGGCCCCAGGAATTGGCCCTTTTACCAAGCAATTCTGAAAGATAAGCCAGTTCTTCTTGTGGCTCCAATTCAAGAATCTTTCTTCATTCGGAATTTTTCTCTGAATTTGTAAACAGTATTAAAGAACTTTGAGCCTTTGTGCCAAGAGTCTGCTATCCCAACAAAACAGCTCTGTTTTCAGTGTTTTTCCAATCTTTGTCTAAAGGTAGGCGTTTTTATCTTTCAATTTTAAAAATCAATTGAATAGTTACAAAAAAATACAACTGTATGAAAAGTATGGCAGTTCTTGATACTACACCCCAGAGGGGGTTCATGACCATGTGACCTCCCTAAACCCATCCCACCCTACTCCATCCCAGGTTACACTTGCCTGAATTTTTGTGGTAATTATATATGATGATAATTGTTTCTCTTGTTTCTTATTTTCACTTATATTTGAATCCCTTAACAAAAGAGTGTTTAGTTTTGCATGTCTTTCAACTTTATGTAATTGAAATCACACTTTATGTCTTTTGCTCTGGCATTATTTAGCTTAACGTTATGCTTCTTTGCTCCACTGCTTTTCACTGTTGAGATCCCAGAGACCTGTTCCTTTCATGGCTCACTACTCTCCCCACTTTGCTCGGCTCCCAGCATTTGAATGACTTATTCATCCTCAAATGTGTCCTGACCTTTTGCATGTCTGTACATCTTGCCTGTGTCTCTCTGCTGAAGTGTTCTTTCCTTCACCTTCTTCACTTAATGACTTTCACCTCTTTTAAACCTCGGTGAAATTTACCTTCCCTACCTGTCTCGCCAGGCTGCCCCATGCATTGGTGCCCTTCATTCACCCTCTTCTATATACAGCCTCAGGGCTTTTCAGACTCTTGTTGAAGCTCTGTGTGCTCCCTGCTTGCAGACACAGTGCTGCCCTAACAACACCGGAGGGTTCAGAGATCCCCTGAGACTCATCCAAGGACCTAGTGGCAGCAGATGACATCCATCTTGTTGTATCGGGGTTCTTGTTCTTCCTCTGTCTTGCAGTCTTGGGACACAGGATGGTGACTCCTTTTCCAGTGGTCCCATGATCTTACTTGGACTCTGACACATAAACACATGACTGCTGTAACATTCAGTGTTACATTCAGTGAAGAAAACAAGTGTCTTTTGCTGTAGGCAACCCAACAGGTGCAATAACTTATAACATTATATACTTAATTTATATACTTTTGTCCCACTTTGGGGCAAGGCAAAAAGCAAAGGAGATACATGTCAAATTCTTGTTTTATCATTTACACTTTTTTTTTTTTTAATCTTTAGGATGAAGCTCTTGCACCAGGTGTCACGGGTCTGGAAAAGAGACGGCTTGACAAGTTGTTCTTACAAATTATTGTCTGTGGAACACAATCCTTTATATATCAACATCACAGTAGATTTCTGGGTTGGTGCGTGACCCTGACTCTTCTGGCATTTGAGAAACTGATTGCAATCATTGTGGCCTAGAGACGCTCCCTAGTAGCCCACATTAACAATGTTTTGCAGCCAATTACTGAGCTGAATGTTTTCTTTTGTACTTTCTTAGCAGAGCTCCTGGTGATGTGGAATGTAAAAACCATTGTAACAAGACAGGTTTCTTAGTTATTTTGATCATTTAGGGTTAACTATTGTAATACACACTTGAAGGACAGTATAAAAGCACTTGGAAGATATCATGAAGGCTACCTGAAAACTGTGATTGAAAGAGATTTATTTAAGTTTGAAGTGATGCATTATGAGATAAAAGCTCATAGAAAATGGGATTGCTGAATATCTCAGTGAACTGGAATTGTTCTCATCCAACCAAGAAAGGTACGAAGATGTGTTTCCGTTACTCATTTATCCTGCTTGGGAGTCCTGGGTGAGACGGAAGAGAAGGCCACAAAAGACGCCATGAACTTAGGAGTGAAGAGGTGATGGGGACAGAGGGTCAGATGAACTGGCCTCTGTGGCCCAGCTGGTCCTCGGAGTGGATGCCACTCACCCAGATTTACCTTCTTTACCTACTCGCTGAGCAGACAGCACATTAGCTACTAGTTTTTAAAGCATTTTGTAGGATGATTTTATACATATTGGATATGTTGTAGAAGTTTACAGATTACATAGTAATAATACATCTATAAAGTACCTCTGTAGTAAAATATGAAAAAGCTTCAGGTGTTCAGACTTGTTTTTTTACTGTCATTGGAAGCCACAGGTGTATTCATTTCAAGCTCCTTATTTCAAACAGCTTAAAAATAGAACAGATGAACTCAAATCCTCCCACACTCTTTCTTCCTTCTGTTCCTCTCCTTATTCTTCTGTGTGACTTCTGGCACTGCCAGCTCCAGGTGTCTGTCCCTCATTCTGGGGACTTCTCCAGCTTCTTGTTCTCTTCATCCTCTTGTGCCTTCTCCTTTCCTGTAATCAACAGTGGAAGCAGCAGGGTGACCTTGGGGGTGGGGTGTACCTAGTTGGATATGGGACAGGCAGGAGTGGGACTGGCCCTTAGGGGGACCCGAGGTTGGGAGGCTTTTGATTTGGGATGGTGGTAGGACTGTGGCACTGACTTGGTCAGTGGTAGTGATTTGGGAAAGAAGCCACCAGTCCTCTGAGCTGATTGTGGAAGTGTAGAGGGATACTGGAGAGAATCAAAGGAAGGTCATTGGAGCCATCCTGTTACCACCTTAGGGCAGCAGTACACATACTCTGTTTGCTTGGGAGAATGAATGGACACATCAATAAGGTAGGAATGGATGTCCTTAAGCAAGTATTATAATGGATCTGTGCTCCAGGAGCCCTCACTGTTAAACCTTAACATGAATGGTCCCAATCAATCAGGGCAAACATCGTCTCCAAACACGGGGAAGGAACAGTTCAGAAGCACCCAAGAAAAGTAGGTGAGAGTCAGCACTCAAGTGAAGGAGGAGAATTTGAAAGGATAATACGTTTCATAGATTTGATGGGTTTACCTAAGGGCTACCTAGGTTTATATTTTATTCAGTCCAAGCAGTAAAAATGTCTTTATTCAGCAAAACAGTATTAATCATTTTCATATATTTTTTCGCAAACCTTTAAAGGAGTTTTATTTTGGGGAGACTTGTGAATAGAGTGTAGTAGAGGAAGGCTGCCCATTTCTTTTCCCCACTTTTCTGCAGAACTTGTCTCTGGTACTATTCTCCCCGACTCTCTTAAATTATCAAGGTGTTAACAGCCAGCAGCTTGGACGCTGTGGGTTCTGGTCATGGCTGGGAAGAACTATGGAATAAAATGATGTGTGCCGAGAATTTGAGGACTTACATCTGAGAACTTAGTTTCTTTCTAGTGGAAATAGAATATAGCTAATACCATGTGAAAATCCCCTGGTTTTGTTTATTGGTTTTTAATAAGTTGTCCATTTTTTAAAATGTTGGAAACTGCTGAACTGTGCCTTTTACTTTTCTTCAGGTGATTCTTTCCACCAAGGTAATGACTTGTGAAGCTTCTTCAGGTGGAAGATAATTTTTTAAAGATCTGTATGCCACCCTGTGCCACTTGACTGGCTTACTAGTTGTTTCCACTCTGTTTGTTCTCACTGCACAACTGGCCTGTGGGATTTTGCTTCAAAGGAACTGAGCTTACCCCACCTACATTTTGTGTTTTTTTCATAGTTGTACAAAGAAGCCAAGTGTTTTCCATATCGTAGAGATGCTTATGTGAGCTATGATTACAGAGGGTTATGTGGGTACAGATGATTTGGGTATAACATCCACCTAACACAAGGAGTCCGACACTTTAAAGTTTCTGTTGCTTTTCTCCTCACTTATGCTAGCATTCATTTTTACGATGCTTTATGGATTGTGATGTTTCTATACACACTTTGTAGACACTGCAGATTCCTAAGCTAAGAGGGGCAGAGGAGGAAGTAGAAGTTCAGAACAGTGGGTCACTGCCAGAAATCCTACAACTAGTAAACAGAGGCTCAAGGCCAAACTTGTCTTTTGACTTCCAGCCTATTCTACCATGTTCTTTATCTGAGCTGCTTCAGTATTTGAGGTGATTTTCTTGGGTTTATATCCCTATCCTAGCTTCTACAGAGGTTTAGTACCTTGTGGACCCTAAAAAGCACATTCATATCCTCATCTGGTCTCTTGCAACTTGTTTCCAGGCTCTCTTCCTACTTAATCTCTCTGTAGCTCTTTTGCTATCACATAAGTCCCAGTTCAGTAATTTTCTTGGGAGTCTCAAAATGCTGTGAATGGACTCTTGAGGGAAGTGAATGACATTTTCTGCCACACTTGAAACTTTTCAGTTCATCTAAGTCCCTGTCAAGAACCATTAACATGTCCTACATGTTATATATTTAGGTCTATGATGTACAAATTGTTTTTCACTAAGATATTTTAAATCATTGTCATTTTGTGTGTGTGTGTGTGCACATGCGTGTGAACATATGTATGCAGACATCTTATACCTGCTGAGAAGGTATGATAGGTTTACAAAGTATACACACAGGAGTAGCTCACAGACGCTGCCCCCAGAGGGCACACCTGTATAGGTAAATGCTTCATTGTTCCACTGACAACTCAAGTGTTCAAATATCAACACTTGAGTGTCTATATGGGAAAGCAAAAGGGAGAGAGAGAGAGAGAGAGAGAGAGAGAGAGAGAGAGTGTGTGTGTGTGTGTGAGTGAGATGGGTAGGGCATAATAATTGAATCCTTGTTCTATATCATTTTTCCTGTTTTAAAATTTTCTAATTTTAACTCTAATAGCTACTTGTGTGTGTGCATACTGCAAAGAGAAAACAAATTCAAGTCAACTTTCCAAAGTTGGTAAAAGGAGGAGGTGAAGTTTGAATTGGACTTCTCTTGACGTGAATATTGTGCCAACCCCCTCAGATATCACAGTGTAAGGGAAATGGATTTCCCTGTGAAGGTGGCAAAGGCAGAATCAATATTATTGCTAGGATTTTAGAAACAATACAGAGAACTGGAGATGTATTCATTAAAATGCCTTATCTTGATGACTCTAGTACATTTTCCCACTATCGAGTAGAAGTTTTCCTGAAAGTTATTCCTCATAGCTAGTTTTTGATGCCCAGTAAACTTGAACACATATAATTGGTCATTAAGATTATTACCAGAAACTGAAGCAAGAGAGCATTAGTTGGTGTGTTCCCATGGATTGGGGCCAATGGATTTCTTCCTGTCAGGTATCTTGTAGATCTATGGAGAGCCCCCCCCTCCGCCCTGTTTCATCACAGTCTGAGAAGTTTGTATTTATAATTCCATGGAAGAGTTATTGGAACTCTAGTGAGTTTATTCCAATCTACAACTTTAGTGCAACTCATGATGAGCGGTAAGAATAAAGACACTAAGACATATTTATAGTTATGGAGAGTTAAAGGAGTCCTAAGTCCAGCCTAGATAGTGGTTCACCAGAACAAAGGTCTCGACCCAGGGCCCATCCCAGATTTTATTAACTTGTGAACAAGGGAGTGGCTTGAGGATGAGTATCTGTAAGATAGGTGGAAAGTTTGTGAGTGCTATGAGCTGGGCTAGATAGGTGGCCTGAGATCACCTCTGCAGTATGCACAGAGAAGGGTATGCAGAAGTAATCTGCATAACTCGATGTAGCATCTGATATTTTGGGGTGGTGCTTCAGCTCTGATGTGTAAACTTTTCTGCCCTGGGTAGTCATAGCCTCTTATTTTGAGGCTCAATCCCAGTTAACAACATGGAGCATGATGGTTCATCCTGCCTGGCTCAACCATGATTTTGGGGAGTCCTGGAGTGGGGAAATAGCAACTGTCACCTAGTTTCAAAGATCACACATCAGCATCTCAGCTAGCCCTATTTACATTGCTTACAGTCAATTGAAGGGATAAAGAAATGGCCCAGCCAGCCCTGTACATACCAGTACATGGAGACAGGACCAGATTTAGCCAAAATGGAGACAATTACTCTTTATTCAAGCAGGGTCCTCCAGGTGGCCCTCCACATTTAGATTGTTAGCCATTCTGACCCACACTGTTCATGCCTTACTGAATCCTCCCAGTCCTAAGTGGAGATAGATCTGTTTTTCTGAAGCAAGCCCCAAGAAACTAAGCAAATTTCAGAGTTGTGTAGAGCTAGGATCTAAGGAAGCAGGGTCTACTCTGTATTAGATGTTGCTGAAGACCAGGGCAAGTCTGTGACTGTGGATCTTACTAAGCTTGTCCCTATCTGGAGTGAAGTTTGTACCTTCTGTGAAGGCTGATCCTGAGGTTTGAGGTAGGAAGCAAACTGGAGAGGTGGCAGGGAGCCAAAGCCCTTTCTCTGTAGGAAATCAGGTAATTTGACTTTAAGGAGCAGCAGTTGGGCCATCTTGCCTCATGGTACCTCTTTCCTGCTATTATCAAGGAAAGCACAACAGATTGAGGGAGTAGGGGCTGGTCGTCACTTAGCATGAATTAATTTTCAAAGACTTTTCCCCAGCTTGACTGAGATCTTGTCACAGAGGGAAGGAAGGGGAGCTTGTAGGTTGAGAGCATTTGGAGCATGAAGCCCTGGGAGAGAGAGCAACTGTGGGTTTGGGGTGGGAATCGGTGAAGAGCATACAGGCTCTGGGAAACCTAGTTAGTGTGGAAGCAAAAGGCACCCGATGTGTGTGGGAGTGTGGAAGGAATAAGCTCCTGTCCTCTCCTGAAAGACCACAGGAGAGAGCCTTCTCACCATGTGCTGGGGTCATTTACTGTGATAGGCCACAATGCCTGGATCCTGGAGAGATGAGGCAAGGCCAGGATGACGTAAGCTGCTTTGGCCACTCACCCTGGGGAAAGGGAATCTTGCTTCGAGCTTGGCCACCAGCTGCCTCTGAGCAGTGCCTCCTCCACGCTTCCTCAGCCCTCTTCTGCCCAGCCTCATTAACAGAAGCTGGTGGAGCATGGATGGTGTACAACCTGTGTCTCAACTGGCAGTCTCAGGATCAAGCAAATGTATTCACTGGACCACTGCGTTAGAAATATTGGCATTGCCGCCAAGAGGAGGAAGAGCATTTTCTAGGGTAAGTGCAGCAGGAACAAAAGGTAAAAGCAAACATAAGATTCCTACTATTCTACTGGGCAGCTGGGTGAGCCAGCATCCTGCAGGAAGTCACACCCATGGCTGCAGTTTACATCTCCTTTACTTTCAGTTCCACACACTGGGCTCGCCTGTTGAAAACGCATGCTGTTAGATTCATGCGGACCAGTTATGGTGCTGATAAAAACAAGAGTGTGAACATATTTTAAAGCCCTCTTTATTTATAAGAGTAAGCAAGCAAATGTTGAGTTATAAGAACTTCCTTTGGGACCAAAAATGGGAACATAGTACAGAAGAGAAATATTTTGACAGCAAACAAAAATTCCTATAAACCACTCATTTTAAAAGCTGGCATACACCTTGGTTATTTGAAGGATGTTCCAAGTCAAGACAATTCTGGGCAAAGACTGAGTAAATATATGATAGACTTCTTTGTGTCCCCAAGTGCACACTTTTTTCTTGTCTTTTCTTTTTTTGTGTGTCCCTGAGGATTGAACCAAGGGCCTTCACATAATATTATATCACCTCATCTTTTTATTTTTTTATTTTAGGAAAGGAGCTCCTTAAGTTCTAAATTGCAGAGGTTAGGCTTGTGATTCTCCTGCTTCAGCCTCCCAGAATGCTGAGATTATGTGCACGGGCCACTATGCCCACTCCATATACTTTTAATGAATGGTGAGTTGAGACTATGAAACATAAATGGCTCTGTAAGGAACAAGAGGACAGTTGAACTATTTTTAATTAAAGACCAGGGATTACTATGGAAAATAAAAGGATCCAATTGCAGTATCAAGAGAATTGCTGGAGTCTCATTAGACAGAAGCCATAGAATAAAAGGCTAAAGGTACACATTTCTGCCTTCTTTTCTCCTTTCCCTCATCTAGCAAATACTGAGATAAATGGAAGCATTGGAATTAAAAAAAATTTGTTTTTTAAAAATCAGTGAGATATATCGGCAGATTTGCTCTTGAGATACAGTCCAGACTTGGCTTACTGTGACAATATAATTTCCTTTGACTATCTTGATGCCCCCAAATAAAAAATAAACAGGGATGACAGTAGTCACTACTTTCCAAATGATATAGAATGTTACACTAGAATGAAAAATACACTCCTGAGAACCATAAGAGCCAGGAAGCCTCAAGCAGCCCCTGTGCTCTGTCTCGGTGATGAGAGAAAGATGTGCAGGTTACCACGAGGCACAAGTATGGACTATTAAGAGAGAGAAAGTTCCAGCACCAAATCCAGACTCTGCAGAGGAAGGAGGTATGGTGGTCACACTTCATACTCAATATTCAATTCTGCTCCAGTAGAACATGGTACCCAGGAGAACCCAAAACTAGAAAAAAAGGGGAAAAACAAATTTAAAAAATTTTACGAAACATCTTTTACTTGAAAAAATGAGGTTAGGTTCATTGACGTTTAGGTGACACTACGTTTTCTAAGAGTACTCTTTCCCTAAGCCATGTCACATGGCCAGATGTGACACAGAGTCCCTCTCTTCTAAAGCGTCACCTATAATTTGCCACTCAGAGGCAATTTCCTTGTTCCCTACTTTTCCACCTCAGTTCTTATCTCAGATTCCCTGACTTCTGAGGTTGAGCTTCTTGTTTCTGTGCAAAACAATACTCTGCTCCTACGCTGGAGAAGTTTTTTCCTATTGCCATCAGGTCTAATCAGCCTCAAGTATATTTCTGTTTCTAATATGTACCATTAAGAGTTTTTGGCTTCTTGTATTGAGCCTTTCCTCCCAGGGGACAGCTGGTCTGAATAGCTGCCCTTGAAGGATGATACGAAACTCAGTGTGCCTGACCCAGGCAAGGAGTTGGACTGTCTGGACTTAGTTTCAGACCTGGCCCCTACTTTCAAAGGAGATGGCGTTCCTGAGCCTCAGTTCCTGTATCTGTAAAATAAGCAGAATGTCTTCTCTACCTCCTTCAGATAGAAGAGTGAATGAGATAATGCAGTAACAATGACGAGACCTAAAGTTTACTAGGGAACCTTGCATACATAAGCACGCTTGCTTCTAAATCCCTCTGAAGAAGCCAAGGCATGGAGAGTAGGACTCAACCAAAATCACAGAGTAAACGGGTGCTGGATCCAAACCCAGGGAGTCAGCCTCAGAGTTTATTTCATTAGCCACTACAGGAAAGCAGCAGGGAATAGGACATGCCTAGGACATCTTAAATATCGTTCCTTGTAAAATGAGAGACTGGCACCGACCTATGGAGCTACCCTTGTGGGAATTGAACATAATTTGGAGCCAGGTGTGGTGGTGCATGCTTGTGATCCCAGCACTTGGGAGGCTGAGGCAGGAGGATTGTTGCGAGTTCGAGATCAGCCTGGGCTACAAAGTGAGCTCAAGGCCAGCCTGAGCTGCATAGTGAGATCCTATCATAAAAAGACAAGTAATAATAATAATACATGGTATCTTGACCATGGAGGAACCACAGTATCTGTAGTTTCCTTTGCTTCCCTCTTTTGAAATTTAAGGAAGACTTATAATATCTAGAATCCTCAGAAATATCAAGGGGCATAAGCAGTCTGGAGTATTGTACTAAGATACACAAAAATCTTTAAATGTTTTCCTATGGTTCCTACTAATATGAATAATGACTTCACAGTTATAACCTTTTATTTATTCAACAAATTATTGAGTACTTAATATCAATGAATATGATCTTTCAGTGTTATATAAATCAATCAATCAACATTTGGAAGATCTGCATAGTACAGTGAGACAGTATTTTCCCAAATAGCTGATTCATGATGTCACAGAATTATGTATGGATAAAAGATTTGTGCAAAGTTCAAGACAAACCAGTGTAATGTATTTTAATGTAGCAAAGTCTGAAAAGTTCATTGACATACTTTCAGATTCCATTTCACAACTGATTTTAAGAAACTTGAGGAGTTTGGTGTACTATCAGAGGAGTGTTCATGATTACCTTTAGAGAAGGCTATTAAAACAATCCTGCTTATTCAACTGTGTGTCTTTATGAAGACTATATTTTCTTCCAAGTTGGTCACATATTACAACAGATTGAATGAAGGAGTCAGTAAGGGAATCCAGTGCCTTCTTCTAAAGCAGAATTTGATGAGATTCGCAACACTGCCAGTTTCCTCATTTTTTGTTTTGTGGAATAGTATTTCTCCTACTAAAAATATGTCATTTATGTTAATTTGTAATTGAAGTATTTAAAATGAGTTAATAAATATTAAAGCTTTGACTTTGTTAATTTCCAATGGGCATATTGGAAATTATTGATTTCCAATCATATTGGTCGCATAGAGAAAAGCTTTTTGGGATCCTTAATATGTCTTAAGAGTATCAAGAGGTTCTGAAGTCAAGAGTTTGGGACTGCTAACCAAATGCAATAGTTCTTAGTCCTGACAACAAACTAGAATAGCCTGGGGTGGGGGGAAGGGAGGAAGCCTGGGACCTGCCTCAGCTCAACTGGTTAGAATCTCAGAGGTTGAGAGCTTAAAAAAAAAAAAAAAAAGCTCCTCCATGAGGTTTTAACGTGCAGCCAGGCCTGAGAAGCACAGCTCTGGTCTCTTGTTTTATGTGCATCAGGTAAGTGAGGCAGTTGGAAAAGAGGAAACTGGCAGAGGCTGTTCTTTGGGAGGAGCCAGGTGGATCCGTGTTGGCCAGGAGCCCTCGAGGTAGGTTTTTGAGGTCTAGTGTCATGAACTGATGAGATCTGGAGCATCAGGCTGGAACTCACTAAGAAGTCCAGGCGAGGGACAGAGGCTGCCCAACTCCCTAAAGCTGAGCGCCCCTCAGGAAGCCTGAAGAAAGATCTTGTGCTATGTATCTTTTCCTGGATAGGGTGTTAATCTCCGCAGGCCTCAGATGAAGCCACTGTTGTGGCTCCGGTGCCCGAAGTTTCCTGACTAGCATTCAGCTGCAAGATTTTCGTGTCTAAATCTTCTAGTGTGATTGTGATGAGCATAGTAATCTTAAGAGTCACCTCTTTCAGAAATAAAATATATGCAGGGCAGTACTCACAGTCCAGCAGAGAATGGCAAATCCAAACCAGGCAACGCCCCAAGCATGGCGATTCATCGGTCCAGAGATCAGTTCATAGCAGCCCTGGCGTATGTGGGGGAATCCATGATGGTGTGAGAGGACCCAGAAAAAAAGATGTAAGATTTGGGCAAGAAAACAGATTCCTATTTGAATCAGAAACCTCCAGGTCCAGTTTCACAACCAGCCTATTTTCATATCCCTGCGGGAGGCAGCTGCTAGAAATGTATTGCTAAGGGAACATAAAAAATACTGCCAAATAATTATTCTAGGTCCCATTTATCTTTGTGTTTATTATTCAGTTTCATTAACAAAAGTGATGATATTTTAGCATAACACTTTTCATATTAAACATGTGGATAGTATGCTTTTAAAAAAATTGAATTGTTTTCCTTCCCAAAAGATTTTATTGGTGATTTGAAGGCAGAGTTATATTTAAAAATTGTTTTAAGTAAAAATGCTTCTGGTGCATGAAAACCCAGAGGTCTTCTGTTGCCATTTAAAGATAATTATTAACAGAATTCCTACATCACACTCCCTAAATTCTCAGTTCACATCATATTTCAACATGTCCTTATTGGGTTATAGTGAGAGAACTTGAAAAGCCATGGTGTGTATGCAAAAGAGAGATTAGGGTTTATTTACTCATTCATACATACCATACTCTGGTAAGTGTTTATAGATGAAATGCTTTGAGTTAGTCACTACGCAGAGACCTGGAGTGAAATGTGAATAAGGCTAAAGCTGCCATCCAAGCAACCACCAATGAACTCCTGGAGTCACAGGGAATATTTAGGAAATGCACTATCCAGGCCTGATTTCAGGAATCATGAAGTACAGAGGCAAATGGTCTAGATTTGCTAGCAAATGCCAACAAATATCCTAGAGTGACCATGAAGTTTAAACTCTACCCATTGGCTACTGGTGACCACTGGCGGTTCTGGCCCTTACGACTCTATTTGTCCCTGGTTAATACAATGTACATGCTTGGTTTTGCTGTTCCTTGATCTGTCCCTATTTACTGTTCTCCTTTTCCTTTACAACATTTCCATGCACCTAGACCCTCAAACGTAAAAACCTCAAATTATTCTTACGTGTTTATTACTTCTCCAGCCTCTTGGCCAAATCCTTTCGGGTCTGCTTTAAAAATACATCCCAGATCCAAACCCGTCTTGTCATTCCCCAGTACCACCTTGGCCCTCAGGCCTCACTGCAGAACTGCTGCAATGGCCTCTTGGTTTCCCAGAAGCCTGACTCCACTCTAGAACCATCCTTGTCTTCACTCACCCTGGTCTCTTCAGCCTGATCTCTTCTGAGGCTCCGCCAAAGAGCCAAGAATGTGCCCTGTCCAGGGCCTTTGCTGTCACTGTTTCTCCCCCATCTTCTAGCATCTTGTTTCCTCCCTTCATTCAGAACTTTGCAAATTTCATCTCAATGAAGCCTTTCCAGATGTCTGTAGAGCCAATACCCTTTTCCTGCCCATAATCTTCATATTTTACCATTTTATTTCTGCTCATGGCATCCATTGCTAGCTATTACCATGTAATATAGCAGCACATTTGTGATCTTGAAAAGCCGCACTATAGATGTAAAGAGGCTGTTCACTTCTTCACTCATCCACCCACCAAACACTTATTGAGTGCTTGCTTTGTGCCAGGCATTATGCTAAGTACCGGAGACACAGAATTGAATAATACATCATCCTTAAGGAGATTCATAGAAAAAATAAACTTGTGAACAAATAAAGTTCAGAGTGGTGAATAATAATAGCAAAAGTAGCAGGCAGTGGAGTGGCATATTTTACGTTGTGGAAAAGGATTGCTAGGCAGAATTAGCTGAATCTATCAAACCAGAGCGTGGGGGAAGTGGGCTAGGGAGAATGTGGAGGGATAGAGTCTAAGAGGCGGTGAGGAATGAGTGAGAATGAGGATGTGGAGGCAGAGGGAGGAAACCCAGGGTGCGGAACGCAGGTGCAGGAGCAAGCTGAGTCACAGTGTCCTGTGAGCGTAGCAGCGTAGCTGGTAGGTGGTGCAGGTGGAGACGGGAAAGACAGAGAAGGCCCCAGGGCCTAAAGGGCATTAGGAAGGCTGCCCAAGAGTGTGGAGGGCCCATGCCCGTGGGAGGAGAGAGGATTGGATTGGAGTCTTTCCTTCAAATTTCAACTATTTGAACTGGAGAAAGATGAGCAGTTTTAGATTTGTTTTCATAGCTCGAATGTTACATGTGCTAGGAAAAATAGTATTTTTGTGAAGTAAACTGCCTGAAGGTGACTGCCATTTTTGTCTCTTCTTTTCTTCCTTCCTTCTTTCTTTGTGTTCTTCCTTCCTTCCTTTCTTTTTTTTTTTAGACAGGGTCTCATTATGTAGCCCACGCTGGTCTCAAACTCACAGCACTCTTCCTGCCTCAACCTCCCAAGCGCTGAGATTATAGGCCTGCGCTACGACACCCAGCTTCTTTCTTTTGATATTAGTACATGTTTGTAGTACGTGTTTACATTCCTGGTGTGGAATTGATATGAACACTGACACATTTGAATTCATTTTTTCCATCCCTGTTGCCTCCCTGCACTCCTCTCTTTATCCCTAGATCTCTTTCACATTTGAGAAAGCTCAGTTCCCCAACCCCTATTATCTATCTTTTATTTTGTTCCTTATTTATATTTTGGATTTCTCATATAAGACAAACCATACAGTATTTAAGTTTGTGTGTCTGATTCATTTCACTTAACATTATGGCCTGAAGGTGCATCCATTTTCCTCCAAATTACTCAAATTTCTCATGCTTTATGGCCCACTAGTATTCTATTGTGTGTAAAAGTCACATTTTCTTTATCCCTTTATCTATTGATGGGCATGTAGGCTACCTTTTGTCTCTTCCAAAGAGCTGATATGGCTTATATACAATTGCATTTCAATAAAGCTTGTTTGCACACCCTAGTTGTGATGTTGAAATGCTGACAGCATTGTATCAGCCACAGTTATAGATCCTACACTGATTATAAGCAACAAATTTATTTTATAGCATTCTGAACACAACTGATTAAAACAGTGTCAGAAGAGTGCTGCTGTGGAGCTAAATGAGAGTAAACGCTGCTCCGTAATTGTCGTGTCAGTCTGTGTCCTTTCTGGATTAATGCATGCGTCCCAGTCCAGCACCCTGCCAGGTGTAGCAAGGCTATCTGCAGTGAATGTCTGTCATGCCAAACATGCAGTTTCTGTCACTTACTCCAATCAATCAATAGGGTGGCATACACCTAGGCTTCTTCAGAGGGGTCACTGTCCAGGTGGGACCCACTATTTCAGTGTGCTGTGTGAACGGAGCAAGATGGCAGCTGCGTGCCATTGCTCACAGGGGACTTTGGGACTCTTGCTAAGTCTTTATTAGCTTGGAGTCTGCTTTGGAGCCAGACTTTGGGTTTAAATACTGACTACAATTTACCTGTTGAGTGACCTTAGACAAGGTATACTTAATGTTTTGGGTCCCCTCTCAGTTCCTCATCTGTAAAAGAAGGATCATTCCGGTGCCAACTTTTGAGCATAAAGGGCATTAGTGTATATATATGGCCTTTGGAATAGCGACTGGTGTTTGGTAAGAACTTAACAAATATTTCATGATTATTTTCATGAACCCAGAAACACTTGTTCAAAATCCACCTGCATGTAAACCCTCTTTTAAAAATTGCTTACTTACTCATGTACTTGTTCATGCTTTGTTTCATTTTTTTTGCCCTTGCTTTGAGAAGATAATTTTATTTTTATGTATCTTGTTTACTTTTTAGCTTCTTCTGTATTAGTACGTACTTGTGGCATGTAATAATGACATACGTCTTGGGGAACTGGTACATGTACATACTGCATCTTAATCAGCTTTACTTCCCCTCCTCGGCCTTCTGTCTCCCTCATTCCCAGATCCCCATAGAGTTTGTACACTTCATCAACCATCTTTGACCCGCATCACACCAGCCTCATATTTTATTAAGACTGTCCTACGTTACAGCTGAGTAAGCCATGTTGATGTATAATTACTACTTTTGCCCTCAGCAATCACCCGTCCTTTGCCACTGGCATGACACTTTTTTTAAAAATAGACATATAGCATACCCCCCAATTTATAGTTTGGAAAGATAAAGCAAATGTCTATTTAATGTAAATATACCTTGGAATGTCACTTGTAGGTATTATACAAAGTGTCTTAATTTAAAGTGTTGTACTTTGCTATACTATGTTCTGCTGATTTTATTAAAAACGTATATTTGCCCATACTAGCTCTAGGTTAGCATTCACAGTTTACTAACAGGGAGGAAAAGAATTAACACAAGATTTAGGAAGAAAGATGCAGAACTCCTTACAGGTTATTACTTACAGTTGACTGTTATTTTCCTCCTAAGGAGTGGAAGGACCCTCTGGCAGATCTTGGGAGCAGAGAGAACTCACCTGATTGTGGTAATAACCAGGCACGCCTAGCTTGCAAGCCTCCAGGTTCAGCGGTTCTTTAAGGTTGTTCATCACACAGCACTGCCGAGGCCAGGGATAGTCTGCATCATTATTCTCAGCCCGGAAGGCAGATGTGTATTTCTGCCAGTCAGATGGTCCGTTTACACCACAGCAATGGTCCTGTCAGTGGATAAGAGATATGAAATTCTCTTTCATGGTCCTTCCTAGAGCCATAATGTGGCAACTCAGATTTTATAAAGAAAGAAGATATGGAAAGTATACCATATCTGATGTTTAAAAAATTCCCCAAACTGGAGCTGGATATATCTATAACTTACATTTTAGAGTTTGCAAAAATATTTTTAATTTACTGCTTTACAAGCCATTAGTGAATTCTTTAGTTTTTGATATGTTACTTACATTCTCTCAACCTCATTTTCCTTAACTGTGTGAGGACATTCCTATTTTACAGAGTTTTTGTGAGGACTGTGTGAGATAATAATATACTTAATGTTTTGAGTTGTATATTAGTCAGCTTTCCCATCACTGGAAAAAATACCTGACACCAGACAAATTAAAGGAGGAGAGGTTATTTTGACTCATGGTTTTCAGCAGATGCAGTCCAGGGGTGGTTGGCTCCAAGGCAAAAGGTCATGGCAGAGGAGAGCGTTGCACCCCATGATAGCCAGGACGTAGAGAGAGGAAGAAGGAGGAGAACGGAAAAAAGCACACACTTCTGGGTTGTGCCATTGTGACCACTACAATCAGCACATTCAGGTATGAATTCATCAATGGATTAATGAGGGCAGCACCCTTGTAATCCAATTGTTCTGCAAAGGCCACACTTCTGAACACACAAGGCGCACGTGTGTGTGTGTGTGTGTGTGTGTGTGTGAATATTTATGATCTAAAACTGTAACAGGTACAACGCCTGGTTCACAATAAACCCTTAATAAATGTTAAGCATTATTAATACTAATTTTCTTTTGCAGTACTGTGAATTGAGCCCACCCTTTTTTATTTTGAGATAGATTCTTGCTAAGTCTCTAAGTTAGCCAGGCTAGGCTCAAACTTGCAAGCTACCTGCATCAGCCTCCTGTAGTAGTAGGATTACAAACCTGCCTCACTATGCCCAGCTTAATACTAATAACTTGATAAAATAACACAAGAAGTATATGCATCATAATATTATATATAAGCAAATTTAAAAGCAGAATATTACACATTTTAGTGGTGATAAAATTATGAGTATTTCTTGTTTTATTTTTCTATATTTTAAACATTTTTCTAGAGTAATTATCATATAACCAAGATCCCTACACTCTGGATAGAATTGAAGATAGAAGATAAAACAAGAATTCTTATCACGAAGTCTGCTCAAATGTTTCAAGGGAGGAAACTAAAACTAAAGATATCTCTCAACTTTTAGAAAAAAATGTATCCAAGCAAACTTAATGATAAAAAATATGTTTAAATGATGCCCACTTTTGTCATTGAATAGGAG
>PVLA01012485.1:7000-44192 GCA_004027455.1 Hydrochoerus hydrochaeris | reverse complement strand
TCAGCAAGGTTTTTGGTCTCCAATAATACTTTTCACATACAACCACCGTACCATTCATGGCATTTACCTTATCCAGAAATTGCAAGGAGTGGCACAGTGGAAATTTAAGCATGAAAACTTGGACAAGTAGGGTAAAGTTTATGGGGAGAGGAAATATAAAGAAAATAGATTGCCACAGAGGAATGGATCTCAAAGAATAAAATAGTTTTTCAGCAGAGACCCAGGAAGGTCACTGGCTACCTAAGAAAGAAGAGTCAGCCCCAAGCCACCACTTGTGATTGAATGAAACTGACAGTCATCATTCTGCTGGTTTACTAGTGGGAGGAAGGCCGAACGCATCACCTGAAAAGGTAAGATCACCGTCAGCTCCCACCCTGTTAATACACTAAGCAGGCGATCAAAAATTACTAGATTAGTTAAAGACATAGCAGAATGTGTATATCTATTCTTTAACTCAACAGGGAATATTATGAATAAGCTGGAAGAGAGGCAACATGCTAACAGACATCCCAGGTATTGACTAGCAGAAGAATTTATATATAGTGAATAACTTTAGTAGAAGATACTTGATCTATAGGTTCTTTATTGAAAGTAAACCCAAAATTTGTGAATGCATGGCTATATTCTTTGGAAAATGTCAGGTATGTCATGAAGGTAAAGGATATAAAATAAGATGTTTTATAAATTATTTAGCTCAATCCATTCAAACAATGAATCATATACATTGTTTATACTTGTTTCTGGTTAAATCAATAGCAAAATGAGTCCTTTAGAGGAAAATAAAAAACATTTTATGGATAGGTGTACTTAGTTGATTCAGATATCTCCAAAATAAAAATATTCAGCCTACACTTTACTATTTCTGTGTCCTTTAAATCCATAGATTTATTGCTTGTTAAACTTGATAGCTTGTTACTAGTTTCACAATCTGAACTTTTCTGTTATCTGATAAGCTAGGAGATCAAACATTTGATTCAAAACTAAGAGAAGATAAAAACAGAAACCAGCCCTATAAAAATCCACATAGTGTCACTGGATGGGGAGAAAGTTAAAAATTTTTAAAAGGCTACAAATGACTTCTAGTCCTGGCTGCAATGGAAAGACAGTGGAGAGCAAGCACTACAAATATGACCTGTGGAACCACAACCTTTAGCATTAGGATTCACAAAAGTTGAACTTCATTCACACTGACTGTTCATCAAACAAATTCTGAAGACCCTCCAGGAGATCAGTGTCAACTGAATGCTATTGTCTTCATGGGCCAAGGAGACAAGCTTAGAATGCATGTTTGAAAAATTAACTGAGACCAGGTAGGTGGAGAGAACCAAGGAAGTAAAATCTATGCACAAATTTTGTATTATATTTTCTCATAATAAAGGAAAATAAATCATTAAAATAGCTATTAAAGTCTAGTCAGTAGGCTTCTTTCTGCAGAAGCATGGGTTAACAATTCTGAAACTGCATTATTACATTGCAGCCTGGGGAAACAAATAAATTTGGATTATTTGGAGCAGATTTCTTATTATTCAAAATAGAAGTCATAAATAAGAGAGGAGATGCTAGAATGAAACATATTTCGATAGACTGAAGTTGCATCAGTTTTGATTCACAGGTTTTAATAAGTAAATATGAAACACTGATATATATTTATTTATAAATAGATACATAAAACAAATGTGTACATAAATATATAAAAGGTTCAGGAGAAAACATGAATGTGTCCTTCAATCGATAATGAGCATGATTAAAACTCACATATTGCTTTTTGGTGGGGGGGCTGGGGATTGAACTCAGGACCCTGCACTTGCCAGGCAGGCACTTATGCTGCTGAGCTAAATCCCCAGCCCACATACTGCTTTTTAAATACAATATATGCATGAATCCCAGTGCCATCCTCAGCATTACTTCTGACCAAAGTGGTTACTTAGGGCTATCATTCAAAAGACTACTCTTCTTATCCCAGATACTTAAACATGACCTTAAATCATACGATGAGAAGTTACAGTCTTCTACAGTCTGAGGACTGGAGAGTCCAGAATTGTACAAAAATTCTAGTGTGGAATCACCACATTCTATAAGTCGAGAAACTAAAGCCAAGGAATGTTTAAATTTTAATAGATCCTGTAGCTGTTTTTCAACATAGAAGTATTCAAAGCCAACTTTTTCAAATCTTTACCAAAATAATTAATTATAGTACATCTCTCAGTAAGCATCATGTTTACAAACCCTCTTAATTAAAAGCAATGATGAATATTTGTGTGATCTATAATATAAAGGTTATGTAAGTAAACAGTGATGCATGAGTTTTGCTTGTACATAATTTTTGAACTCTTAAAAGAAAATACCCTAGGTATTCATATCAATTCTTTACCCTTTTGCTTTTATTGTTGTTCTTATTCTCTTTAAAGTTAAAAACTTCCAGCAATTCCTCGCATTGTCCTGTTTCTTCCCTGATATGTTCTAGCTGCTTTCCTCCACACTCTCAGATTTGGTGAAAACCTTGAAAAATTGCTTCCTTTACTAGAATGCTCTTCTCTCCCCCATCACCAATAACTCCTAGAAATGATTACACTGTAGCCTGAGAAAGATTTCCTGACCTATGTCCCTAGTTCTAAATGCCACATACAGTTACTATCGCGATCACCCTCAAAGGAGTTAGAAATTCTCATTTGTAGTTGTGCTATTATGTAAGACTGTCTGGCTAAGCCAAAAGCAAGGTTATAGTCATAAACAAAAAATACTTGTGGAATAACTGACAGCCCTTGCTCTAGTTGTGTGGGTGTGTCTGTTGCTTTACATTCACTGGTGTTTCACTATATCTATTTTTCATGATTTAACTTTTTCCATTGTGTGAGCATTTACAGCATATTGTCATGTTCATTTTCTTGACAAGTAATGTCAAGCTCATTTATGTTACAGCCTTTCTCTTTCACTCCATACTTGTTAATGTTCCTTACTTACTATTTTTGGCATGCATTGTAGGTATTCTGGAAACCTACAAAGCATGTGTTGCACATATTTTATAATCTTTAACTCTTATACTCATTTATCTTTTGATGATGTAAAAGTTTGTCTTTTAGTTGCTTATTGGTTCTAAGAAATATTTCTTTATTGTAAAGACCCTAAGACATTATTGTACTTTAGAATTTGTACATTTTGGTTGTTACATTTGGATCTGTGATTCATTAATTTCTGTACACAGTGTGAGATGGGAACATTTTGTTTATTTATTTATTACATGCAAATATTTAATGTTACATTATCATATGTTAAAAGAGTCTTTGAATTGAATTAACCTGACTTACCATTCAGAATCAATTGACAAGCTTGTCTCTGGATTTCCCCATCTGTTTCATTTATCTATTTGTCTACATGAAAACAATACTAATTTTCCATGATCTGCAATTTTAGATGTAGGCAATGTCTTCCATTGTCTCTGCAATTACTAACTTACAGTTGCAGTTTGTATATCTTCAGTTCAAAATTCTCTAACTGATTTGACTGCATGAAAGTATTTTTCTTTTTCTTTTTTGGGGGCAGTTTTTTCTGTATGCCATTTTCTTGGCTGACAGGTTTTCATTTTGTAGTGTTTCCTGTTCATTCTCGTACAATTCTCATTCTATAATTTTAGGCCCCCACCGTTCCAGATGAGAAGCCAAATACCATCTCGGCAATGCGATGCTGTCTACACCTTTCCTTCCCCTTCCAGCTCTTTTTAGGAAATGTTCTTTTTCTTTGTGCTGGCAGATTGGCTAGTATGCCAAGATACACACTTTACTTTTACTGTCTTCAAATATTTTTGTCTCATTTTTTTCCTCTTCTTTGAGAATCCATAAGTGTCTATTTTAGAACAGTTGATATAGTCTTGTATAAATAGAAAGCTCTGTTCATTTTTTTATTTTTTCATATGTAAGTTTGCCTTCTGAATTAGTCATTATTTCTCACACTATGTCAACTGTTTTATGAGGTTTTTCTAGTGACACTTCTATTTTTATTTATTTCTATTTTTCTGAGACAGAGTCTTGGTAACTAGTGTAGAATGGCCTTGAGCTCACTATGTACCCCAGGCTGGCCTCAAAGAGTGATGATTCTCCTGTCTCAGCCTCTTGAGTCCTAGGATTACAAACATGTGCCACCATACTTGGATATATCTATTTGATATCCTATTTTCTATTATTTCAATTTCCTTATATTTTTAAATTTTTGTCTCTGTTTTGAAAATACCCATAAGTTTATTTTTAAAAAAATATCCACTTTTTTTGAGTTTTTTTTAACAAAATCAAATCTTACTTCAAATTCTCCATCCATACTTCTTTGTTCCATTTCTGGGTCACCTTTCATTAGCACTGTTCTTTCACCATGGGTCTCGTATTCTTGCTTCCTCAAATGTCTTGTAATATTTTTTTTAATTATTGTTATGTGTTAAATTTAGTAAGAAGAATATAGAGACTAAGGTAAATATATTGACTCCTAAAAGCAAGTATTTTCTGTAATGCTGCAATTCAGAGAACTGGGTCAATCTTGTCTGTAGTTAAGGTAAGTGTTAGCTTTGCTGCACATACAGCTTGGATTAATTTCACTATTGAATTCAGATAGACTAGAGGCAGAATGAGGACTTTGGTTTTAATAAAATTTGAAATATAAGTATGGGCAGAATTATGGATGTCTTCAGTTTAACTACAACTCTATATAAAGACCCCAAGCACTACATCAGAAAACTTACAGATTTAATGTCCAAATTCAGTAGTGTAATGGAAAATAAAGTCAACACTTAAAAATCAGTAACATTCTTATACATAAGCAACAAACTCACAGAGACAGAAATTGAGAAAGCACAACTTCACAATGGCATCGAAAAACTGAAATAATTAGTAATCAATCTAACAAAGGATGTAAGAGATCTGCACAGTGAAAATTACAGCACCCTAAAAAAAGGAAATCCAAAAAGACATCAGAAAATGGAAAGAGACCTCTTGCGCATTGATAGGAAGAACCAATATAGTGAAAATGGCCGTGCTAGCCAAACTGCTGTACGTGTTTAAGCAATCTCAATCAACATAGCACTAGCACACTTCACTGATGTAGAGGAAACATTACTAAAACTCATTTGGAACCAGAAAAACCTACAATAAAAAAGGCAATTCTGGGCGACAGAGGCAAGTCAGGTGCACCACAATCCCAGAACTGAATTTGTACTACAAAGTTACTGTGATAAAATCAGCATGTTATTGGAAAAAATTCAGAACTGAGGATCAGCGGAACAGAACAGAAGATGCAGGCAACACTCCACACACTCAGTCACCTTGCCTTTAACAAAGAACCAACGTGTTCACTGGGAGAAAGATAGTCTCTTTAATAAATGGTTCTGGAAAAACTTGCTTTCTACATGGGCTGGGAATATAGCTCAGGGGCACAGCACAGGCCTGCAAGTGCAAGGTCCTGAGTTTGATCCCCTGTTCCAACAAACAACAACAACAATAACAACAAAAATCTCGCTTTCCATATGCCAAAGACACATATCTGTCCCCTATGCATTAAAGTAAAGTCAAAATGGATCAATGATCTAAATATTAAAATAGAAACAATTTAGTGGGAGAGAAAATAGGCATAAATCTTTAAGACCTAGATACGAGCAAAGACTTCCTGAACCAAACCCAGATGGCAAGGGAAATATTACAAAGAAACAACATATGGGATCTCACCTTATTAAAAAAGCTTCTGCACATCAGAAGAAATCACCAACAGTGGAAAGACAAACCACAGAGTGGGAAAAATTTTTAGACAATTGTCCCTCAGAGAAAGGACTTCTATCATTGGCCATTCAAGAGATGCAAATTAAAACAGCACTGAGATTCCTTCTCACCTCAGAAAGAATGGCTGTCATCAATAAATCAACTGACAAATGCTGGCAGGGCTGTGGGGAAAAGGAACCCTTTTCCACTCTTGGTAGAAGTATAGAATATAGAATGATACAACCACAGGGGAAATCAGTGTAGAGATCCCTTTAAAAAAACTAGGATTAGAAGTCCTATTTGACCCAGCTATTCCTCTTCTGGGTATCTTCCTAGAACAATTGAAAACAACATGCCACAGTGATATATGTGCACCCATGTTCACAGCAGCACAATTTGTAACGCCTCAATCTTGGAAACAACCCAAATGCCCATCAACCAAGGAATGTATAAAAAGAGATGTGGCTTTGTTACATAGTGGAATACTACTCAGTTATAAAGAAACATAAACAGGAGAATCCTCTAGGTAAATAGATGCAACTCCAGCCCATACTCATGGGGGAACTAAATCAGACTCATGTGTGTAAACATCATATTGTTTCACTAGTATGAAAAACTGAATGAGTAAATAAGAACCTAAATGTACAATAGATATTGTGAATTGAGAATGAATTATTGATAGTCATATACTTATTATTTACCTTTCATCAATCTTACCTGCTTGATATAATTAAAATACTTTATCAAAACCAGAAATTTCACAATGATGAAATATAGTTAATAAGACTACAACCACCAACTTCATACGCATTCATTTTTTGTATGTCATTGTATGTAATTGTGAGGTGCTGAAACATCTATAATTTCACAAAACCATCATCACAATCAAGTACAGAACTGTCTGGTCACCATAAAGAAATCTCCTGTTCTCTGATCCAATTATAGTGCATTCCCTCTCCATGCTGAAACACAAGACTCTAATTAGTTCTCCACTGTGATTTCAATTTTTAAATTTTATACATTAAAAATAATTTATTAAATTCAAGTTAATGATGGAAATTAACACTAACAAACATGACTTTAATAAACATCAATGATTTTATTAATGTAGGAAGAACAACTTCAAATATCAAATTAAAACCAAATAGTCATTATATTTATACAAACAGCTCTTACAAAATTAGGAACTGACATTTTGGCCTCACTTCACCTTTTCCATGTTCCTCTACTTGTTTTTTATTTTGACTTCAAATCAACTCACTCTTTGGAATAAAAATTTTAAGAATTCTTTTCTTTGACCACAGAAATCCAAAGTTGTAACAAATTCAAGATTATATCAAAACAAATAAAGGCTTTAAAACATAAAGGAAATAAACCTCAATGAACATTTTATATTTTGAACTGATTAACCTTTTTTCCAGTCTAAGAGAAAAATCAAGATGTAGATCAGAAAAGGGAACATGACAGTGAATCTAGGGTCATTTTAAATATGGAATTGCATATGATGGGCCAGATTGTATCATAGTCAAGAAGCTGGGCTCCCTATCATTTGAAGATTATATGTAATTTTTCATATTCTGAAGTTTTCTGGAAAGGGAAATCAAATTTTCCTTTGGAATCTTTTGCTGTTTTCTTGAAGCTCTCAGAAATGGAACTGCAATAAGATGCTGATTCAGTGATTACTATGCAGGTCTCCGAATCTGACTTCTGTTGCCATGATGGCTCTAAGAATGTATGGTCCACATTCTTAAAGAAACTGTTATATCAGGAGAAAGACTCTTTCCTTTGTTATGTTGGTTATTTCTTACTCTTTGTTAGAAAATACAGTTAGATTTGTGAAAGGTAATATTCTGGTATGAAGGAATGGCATTATATAATTACCCAGCATAGTTCAAATGGTGTCCACCAAAGCTTCCCAGCATTTTGTTCAACAGGCAAGATTTGAAAGTAGTGACTAAGATTCTAGTGGAACAATTCCAACCAATACCTTTCACATATACTGTCTTTATGAGATGCAAAAGAAAAAAATGTAAAAATCCTGGAAATTATCCAGACACAAATCCACCAATCAACGCACATTCATGTTTACATCTAAAGAAAAGGCAAACAATGGATAGTTAATTTAAAAGTGACCTTTTGGTATATTTTATCCAAATAATAATTTCATTTGTCTATGTCTGAAAAATTTGAAACAAGTGAATCAACTGAAAATATAGATATTCATTGAATAGGAAAGTCAAACAAAATAAAAAAGAACCCTTCAACAGTCAGCTCTTAATAGATATTGTAAAACTTCAAGATATATTAAATGCATGTACCAAGTTCCTTAATCAACCCCAACCATTCAACAATGTCAACGTGCAGCAGAAAAAGAGGAGGGAGGATTAGAGTTAAAGGTCAAGATGAGCTAGGCTTGTCAAAAGTAAAGATGAGCAATTAAGAGTTCCACTGACCAGAGGAACCACACAGAAGCAGGAAAGAAATAAATTCACTGCACCCATAAAAAAGTGCTCTACACAGGGGTAGTAGGGCTTCTTTGGTCATAAGGGAAGGTAGCAGATCATTTATTTAACCACATCTGTGAACATTGAATAAGCAAAAGAAATGACAAAAGAAAACACTTACATAATTGACATAATTTTAAATGAATCTACCAAACATCAACATTTTTGCAAATCCAACCAAATGAGTGTGAAGAGGCAGGAGGAATTAGGTCAAATGCAGTCAGGGCTGTCAAGGAGGGTAAATGTTAACTGAGAGATGAAATGCATTGCTGCATGTAAGTTTCCAAGATGGGCAAGAGGCATTTCATAGGCTTACAAATGCAACACTTAGCGACAGGTGAAAAGGTTTTTGTAAAAATCATATTTTAACAAATGTTTGGGAATAATGAAATGAGTCTAGAAAAGATGAAGCCCAGAAAAGATGAGTATATGGCTATGTGATGGAATGAGTATCCTTTGTAACACTTTTCCAGAATAATGATTAACAGAAAAATTTCCCAAATATCTGGAGCACTTATATTTATGCAGAGAATATTCTTTTATACATGTTTGCTTTTTAAGATGCATAGCGATTGTGTTTTTGAAATTGTAAGACAAATATATTCATACATCTGACACAATATGAAAGCTAAGATCTGTGACATATGCATGTTTATACTTGTCCATACACTAGCGACACCTGTATGCAAACATACCTGCTCTCACATATTGCGGTGCCTGCAGTCAGCCACAGCAATGCACGAAACGCAGAATTTGGTAGTTCTGCCTCCTTTACTTGTAGTCACTTTAATTTTAAAACTCATCCTTACTGAAGCCAGTGTTTCATACCAACTTGCTCATTGCTGATACTGTCTCTTTACATCAGCACTGCAGTGGATCACATAAAATAGCATCAGACCATGTAAAGCATTATATAAAGCTTCCTAACTTTACCAGAGATACAAAAATGCTGTGTCTTATGGAACGCAGCACCAGTGGCCTAAGGGAAATGTTGGAATTATTCGGTGAGTCTCACTTTCTATTTTGATGGCATTTTTTTCTCACTAAAAGAAGCTGCACCAAGGAGGATTAGGCAACACGGCAGTGGGTTTCTAACTGATGCCTTGGCCTTTAAATCTGTCTTCATGCAAGCTGTGATCACCTAGAGAAGCAGTGCATTCCGGGGGCCATCAGGCAGGAAGGCTCCTTCTTGACAAATGCTGCCCTGCTCTTTGGATTTGTCTTTCTCAAGTGGCTTTTTATTTAAGAAGTGCCTTGAAGGAGGAGCGAGGTGGAGTAGGAAAGGCTCCCTGTACTCCTTACCATCTTCTCAGGCCTAATAACCCATTTTTCACTTTTTTCTTTATCAAAGAAGGTACTTAAAAAGGGATTCCCTTTAATGAACAATTTCAGACCAGCGATGCCCATGCTGCGGATGTCCCATGTATTTCTCCTGTGAAAGGAGAAGAATGAGGGTGCTGTGTATTTACCTCAAGCCTGGCGAGAACGACTACATGGAGGCTCCTCGGTGAATTTGATAGGTATTTGTTGGAGACATGTGGAGAAGAGTGGCCTAGATCTGACATAGATGTGGATACCTTCAGGCAGGAATGTATGGCAAGAAGCCTGTGTTGGCACAGAGGGGAAGAGACAGAGACAGAGGCAGTGACAGAGACAGACAGAGAGCAAAGAAGAGGGAGAAGGAGAGGAAAAAGGCAAGGCAGGCAGAAAAATACAGAGACAGAGAGGAGGAGGAGGGAGGGAGGGGGAGAGAGAGACAGAGAGAGAGAGAGAGAGGGAGGGAGAGAGAGGGAGATCCTTGTTGCATTGGGAAATAGCTGCATAGGGAACAGGAGGGAGAACATGAACGCACAGGCACAGAACCATAGGGGCAATGATAAGGTGTGAGAGAAAGAAATAATTTCTGCAAGAAATTACTTAACATCCAGTCTCCAAGGAACAACTTTAAGGGTATGTATCTCCCATCAGAAAGAGCTTGAGTGCACAAGAAAAAATAGATTAAAGAAGTAATGACGAATGAGAACAGGGCATTTTATAAAGGTCACTTGTTATTAGAGCAATGCAATGGAGGGAGCAGGGGAGGCCTCGGAAGCACCTATACAAACTCTTAGGGCCCAGGCACAACTTTACCTTCCAGACTGAAAGAGGACAGTTCAGTTTAGAGTGGTCCAGCCAGGTTCATAGACTCATTCCCTTTACATCTCCTCTATCTCACTTAGGCACTAACAATATCAAAAAATCTGGTCAGGAAAATGAAAGACGTGAATAAATAACAGGAGCAAGAAAGAGAAAAAGAGTAATCACACCCTTATCCCTGAATAGAGGGATGCCTACCTGACTCTCCCTCTCTCTCTCTCTTATGCCTGGCTGATCTTCTGTTACAGAAACAAGGGTCAGAAGCATTGAATTTCATTGTATTATCACTGTCATCTTTGCTCAATGTCAGCTGTTTAGATTTTTCTCAAGCACTACAGCAAACTGTTACTCTGCTTAAAACTCTCCTGCTGCTTCTTTTGTGACCTTGCAGAGCTCCGGACTGTGTTTCTGGTGTGTTTATTTGTGCCTTCCTCATATCTGTAAACAGAATGTAAGCTTCTTCTACCATATGTATTTTTGCTTTCCAGAGGCAAAAACATCTGTGTGGATGAATGAGGGTGTGTTTAGACTGAGTGGGCTGTCAGGGTGGATTGATTAGAGAGGAACATGCATAATCCCCTGGAATATAAATGTAGAAATAAAATAACAATTAAAAGCGCTGTGGCCCAAAGATCTACTTGTTCTGAGGCATTCTTCTTTTCATTTTGTGTTTTATTTATTATTACTTTTTTAATGTTAGGAGTGATACGTTCCAAGGAGAAGCAAGACAGCATGTGAAATAGATTGCAATTTTGGCCAAATATATATGTGAAGATATATATAAATGCTTAAATATTTTTGTAGAAAAAAGGAGAATATAAATTATTGTACTTTTATGATGCAGTCAAAAATAGTTATTTGCATAAGTACACATATAAGTGGTCTTTTCTTCCGACTTTCTCTGTCTCTCTTTGTATACATAATATACATATATTATGCTTAAGGAAACAAATGAAATACTTGTAGCCGTAATATTATTATAATATTATATATTATATAATGTATTGATGCATTATTAATATATCGTTGTAATATGATAATATGAGTGTTAGAATTATATTTTATATCCCTCAATTTTAAAAACCGTGCAAAACTAATAATTTAAACTATTATTATATAAATGATAACCCAATTATCTATTTATGTACAAAAGTATTTTCATATTTGGAAGACAAAAAACTAAAGTGCTGAAGACAGTTGACCTTGAGTAATTAGAAAACCTTAAAAAAGCCTTCCAGGAAGTCCAGGTTTAGAGGTGTCCACCTAGTGCTCAAGATCCTGCAATCCAAAAGAAAAAAATAAAATCAGATGACCAAGAGAAGATACAAGATTGACAAAAGATAAGAAAGAAACGATTAGCCAAGAAACGTTTTAATACCGAAAGCAATACAAAGCAATATTTGATATGACCTTATATAATTTTCACAAATGAACATTCACAAATCTTGTTTTATAAAATAAAACAGTGAAAATATTTTTTTAAAAATCTTCAGATTGAATCTAAAATCTAATGCAATTTTATTTGTAAAAGTCCATTATTATGTACAGTTTCTTATTATCTATGATGTAATTTGTTTTATAAATTATGGATATTAAACACCATGTTGATCATGTCTGCTGTAATTTCTAAAAATATTCCAATAGTGCACATATTTTCATTAATAAAGAGAATATTTCTGTTTGGAAAATAAATTCTAATACTTACACACACTAAACCCAATAAAAATCTCTGATGTTCAAATCAGAAAATGTAAGTATATTTCCTTATTGTGCTTTATAGATAAAATATTTCATTAATTTAGAAATAAAGTGCAAAAATAGTCCTTCATATTTATTCTGGGAAGGAAAACAGCCTAAGGACAAAAAATTCATCCCCCTAGGAAGAAATATATTAAGATTAAGGCTTATTTATTTTAGATTCTCTTCTATGGCACAGATTTTCTCTGTCTTTGACCAGAGGTGGTATGGAACTATCATAGAGAACCTAGTATAGTTTTACCAAGTTGCATCATGGGAAATAAACAATGACAATGTATTTTCCTGTAGCAACAGTTTTTCTTTGGCAAGGAAAGTATTACAAAGTCAATGATAAAAATTTCAAGTTAACCTAAACTCTATTTAAAAAATCATGCAGCAATAAAAGCAAATAAAATGCAAATACAAATGGTACATGTAACATATCCCAGGCTAGTAAAAACCCTTTATAAACTAATGCCGGTGCTAAACGCAAATTCACAAGTCAATTTTTTTCCTTGGGTTGGAAAAACAATAATAAAGAGTAATGTAATCACCAGTTAAATCAATGTTTTGTGAAGAAAATGAGATTACAGTTTTTGATAAGAAAACAGTGCCAAAAATCTGCTGAATGAATCAGCTTAGACAAATGAGTTAAATTGCAAAGTCTAGAAACCTGATCAAACCCCCAGAGTTTGACTGGTGACCAGCTTTTTCTCCTCTGGGATGTAGGGCTAATACTGTCTCCCTCAAATCAGGCGCTGACTGAAAAACTTTTGCACACCCTGCACCACAGGGCACGTTCTCCAAAGGAAATGTGCACATTTATCCAACCTTGCATTTCTGAACGGCTACTGTGTTCTAGGTGTTTGGATTTCTGCCCTTTGTTGGGTCACTGAAGGGTCAAAAATTAATTATTCCATAGCTGGAGACAAACATGCTTCAACTTTTGGTCACCAGCTGTGTCTAGGTTCTCACCCCTCCCCTTGCTTTATCTGAAAATTGTCTTTAAATCTTGCTCCAAACAATGATAAGGCTGTTTGTTTGTTTGTTTGTTTGTTTGTTTTTATATCCTTTCAGGAGCAGAGAATAGCACTCCAGTTTCTAGTCTATGGCAGAGTCTGCTGTAGCCCTTAAGCAGGAAAAATTCTTTGGTCAACACCAAAGACAGAATTAAGTAAACTTAAAACTTAGAAATATAGGTAAATAAATGAAGATGTATAAATATGTAAGCACTGAAAGCTAAAACAAGATAAATACAAATCATATGTTGATTATGATTTCACAAAAACTAAAGGTAGGTAACCATGATAAATTCAAGGGTAGGTCTAAAGAAATAAATCAAATTTATTTTTTTAATGCAAACTCAAGAGCAAAAGGAAAATCTAAGTATATATTTTATTTCCATTTGTTAGGAGCTTACAATGCAGGCTTGGAAAGGAACAATCTGAGGTCCTATGCTTTGATTAAGAGTTTGATATGTGTCACAATGTTTAGAAGAAAACTTAAATTTCCTGTTTGAGGGGACAGAAATGCTTATTACTTTGATTTGATTATTGCATATTGTATTCATGTATCTAATTACCATGATACATATCATAAAGTTGTACAAATATTACTTCCCAATTTAAAAGAAAAAGGTTCCAAAGTACAAAACACTTGGTGATAATGAAGGAAGATGAGAGGGAGGGAGACAAGGGAGGAAGTGATGGTGGATAAGACTTAATCATTTTAAACTGAAGCAGAAAGTTTCAGGGGTGCCCCTCCTAGTGTCTGGTGAGTTTAATACAAAGCTAAGCAGTTAAACCTCAATTAGTTGTATACAGTTCCCCAGGAAACAAAGTTTCAAGTCAGATCTGTCAAAGTAACAAAAATAGATCTTTGTCTTTCAGTCAGCAAAGGCTTCAAAGGAAGTTCAGTCAAAACAAGTGATGAAGATGTTTTAAACAGAACATTTCTGATCCTGCTAAGTGTCGTATGAACATAGACATGCCTTGCTGGTAAAAGATTGATAGCAAGACTGCCAGCCTCAGAGACTGTGTCCACACATGCTCAAGGAGTCTGAGTTGGTCAAATGGCTGGTTCCTCTCAATTTACTACAAGAGTTCCAGAAAATCTGCTCTTCCACTTGGTTGCTCCTTAGAATCTCATGAAGCAAATACTTGTCACAGTTTTCCTATAAAAAATGCGCTGTAATTTAGATTTAATGATGGGATAAACGGTCTGAAAATCTTCCATGTTAAGTAGTCTTCTTGAATATATTTTGATAACTGAATTGAATATATCTGAGTCTATGGAGTCAGGGTTGTACAGTGGGTAGTGAAGGGAAGGAATGGGGTAGTGAATTGAAACAGCTCTTTTCTAAACTTACATTTATGTGGATAAATACACACAAATTGTGTATATGTGTATGTTAACAGTGTGTGTTTATAGTGACTTATTTGTCTGCAGAAAAAAATAAAGAATACATATTTAAAATAGACTTTGAAAAGCTCTGTGCTGGAAGTACTAGCCTGTTCCCCTAGACAATTCTATCACTAGCACTTTTATCTTATCAGACAGGACCTGAATGATAGAGTTTGAGGTTAACTCTAGAACTGATAATTACAGACTATAGGTGGTTTTATTCAAATTGTTTAACTATTCTACAGCTCTGAAATTAAGGGATAAATGTCAGAGAACAAGCAAGTTTTGTGCTTGGAGGAAGTCAGGAAGTACTTCTCAATGGGCATGATCTCAAGAAATCCCAGGACTCCTAAGATTCTGTTTACCTGTGTATAAAATGGTAAGGCCAAATGCATTTCACAGAACTTTTTATTTGGCAATGATTATACAAGAAGGAGAATGACAGCATAAGACAAAACTCACAAGCCTTTTGTGTCTGATCTTTCCATGCAGACAGGCCTTTAGATAAAATTTTGCAAAGAATCATGATTCTGTACTGCAAGTATAGAAAAATTTTTCCTTTCTTCAAACATGTATTTGCCCTCATTCACTGGTAATGTTGAAGATTAACGAAATGGTGTTAGATTGCAGAATGTCAATCTTTTTTTGATGGACCAGGAAAAAGTTAAAAAAACTTTGCATACACTACTTCATTTTACTTATGGCGTAAATCTATATTTTTTTCCTTCTGAAAATCAGCCAAAGTATAGCTCTGAAGTGGAAGTGGTTAGCAGTCACTGAAAACGTCTCAGTACTTTCTCACATTATGTCTTTGATCATGCATAGAATAACCTTATTTTAAAAAATTTTATTTGAAAAAGCAGAACAGAAAAAATATAGAAATGATATAGGATTGCAAAAAAGTAGAGAATTAACACTAGTTAATATATTGCATATTTTTATCTTAGAAGTAGTTGTTCAGGCTATAAAATCTAAGCACAAAAAGTGATCACTCAAACAATGACAGTACAACCTGTTCTTTTTGATGAACTGAGAGTAGCAGCATAGTTATGTATGCAGCACACATATTCATACACACATTTATATATGTTTTCCAACATACATATAATCTTTTCCTTTCTTCTTTTTTCCTTTCTCCTATGCTACTTTTTCTGCCCACTTGAACACTTTCTCTCCCTTTCATTATTTCAGTATCTATTGTAAATTTTCGATCTTACTCTTTCATTTTTATTTTTTATTATTTTTTGTACTAGGGAAGCAATGCAAAATTTATAAATGGAACTCATATGCTGGAATAAAACATCATGGAGAGATCCAGACAGAGAGAAATGGATCCTCCTCACACAGGAAGAAATTAAAATGTAAAAAAGCTGTCAAACACACAGTGTCGGGGCTACAATTGGAACAGTTAAAATTACTGGACATGGCATTTTCACTGTGACTTGCCAAGTTTGTACTGACCTGAATTTGCAAATTTGCTCCAGCCGGCAGAGCCACCCAAACTTGTTCTCACTGCCACTCGCAGAAGCCACAGCTGCGCTGAAGTCAGGGGTTGGTGAGCCCAATGGAGAGTGGAGCCGGCAAAGGAACCTTCATTAATACATAGTCAGTGCTGGGAATGAGACCCCCCCCCCATGGGAAGGGTGTGACAAAATGGGTGACATGTTGGAATCAGGCAGGAGGAGCTTAAACTGGGAGCGACAATGACTTCAGCTGGTTACTCTCTCCCTGGAGCAGATTCATGGGATTTGCTTGGACTGGGTCACACCCCTGGCCAGGACTCAATGAGCCATCCCAAATCAATTCCCTGTGCCTAACACACAATAACCTGGTGAAGGCCCCTTAAGTTTGGATGGCCCGGTGGGGAGGGGCCAGCATACACAGCCCATGCTTATACCTCAGTGAAAAGACCAGGCAGGAGAGGGTGGAGGTCCCTTGCCAGTGTGCCTTGGAGGAACCATGGGTAAAAGGTAAGGGGGCTAAGACCTCCACTGTACACCTGTGTGGAGGAAGCCAGGACCATGACAGGAGAGAGAGGCAAGAGGAGGCTTCTAGCCCAGAGCCCTGAGAGCACTAATCCAGGAGAGGGAAAAACAAGGGAGATTGAGGGTGGCAAACACGCAACATCAGACATGGCTTCAATAGACATTAAGAGATATCTTTGGGACCTTGTAGATGAGCTCAAAACTGAAATATTAAATCAGGTAAAGCAAGATATGAGTAGAGTAGTAAAAGAAATGCTCTCAGGAAGCATCTCTCAGGATGACATAGACTGAAGAAGGGAGGAACACAAAAAAGGAGAGAAACATTCAATAAAGAATATAAAGAAAATATAGAATACATGAAACAGACTCAAAGAGATTACCAGGAAATTAAAAACTCCATTGAAAGCTGGCAAAGCTCCTTAAAAGAAACTAAGGATAGACTATCCAAACTTGAAGACAAGTTTGCAGTGTGTGATCATGAAAGGAAAAATCTCTTAAAATAACAAGGAAACAGGCAATAACAATACAAAGGCTAGAAGATGACAAGAGAATCTATAATTTAAGAATCAGAAATGTGAATGAAGAAGCAGGAATACAAACAGGTGAGTTACAAAGTTTATTCATGGAAATAATTAAGGAAAACTTCCCAAGCATGGGAAAAGAAAATGACATTCACTTATGTGAGGCAAACAGAGCTCCAGCCACCTACAACCAAAACAGAGCTACACCCAGACATATAATAATCAAGACACCAGAAATTCAATATAAAAACAATATTAAAAGCCATCAGAGAAAAGAAACAGATTACCTATAAAGGTAAGCCCATCAAGATCATGGTAGACTTCTTGACATAGACCATCAGATCAAGAAGATCTTGGAGCAAAGTATTCCAAGCCCTGAAAGAAAATAACCTCCAGCCCAGACTGATGTACCCTGCAAAGCTGTCACTAGAAATTAATGGAGAAACAAGATGCTTCCATGACAAAGAGGAACTGGGGGAATTTGTGACCACCAATCCAACCCTACAGAGAATACTGAAGGACATTCTAGAGAGAGAGAGAAAAATACCAGGATTTTAGGAACAGTGGCGGAAAGGACTCAATGAGCAGAATAGGCAGTAGAATGAAGGAGAAAAGTAGACAAATAAAGGCAGAAAATTAGCATAGCAGAAATCAGGCAGAGAAGGATGGCTAGAATCTCTAACATAGATGGCCTTGATACACTATATGGTTAATAGTGTACCAGGATTTAAAATCCACATTACTCACACCACTCTGCTTAGATGTATTATATTCTTGATTCAACTTTGGTAATTCATATGTTTCTCGAAATCTGTCTTTAATGCTATATGTTTTTCACTCTATGTGATTAAAGATTTTTAAAGTAGGTATTCATGATCTTTTGAATTTCCATGGGATCTATATGATTCATTAATTTTTTATTGTTTTCTTTGTCTCAATTTCATTAATTGCTGCTCTTATATTTATAATTTCCTCTCTTCTATGAGCTCTGGGTTTAACTTGTTCTTTTTCTAGAAGCTTGACATAGAGCATTAGGTTGTTTATCTGTGCTCATTCTGTTTTCCTAATGTGACACTTCATTGTGATATATTTCTGTTTTAGGACCCCTTTGATTGTGTCCCACAGGTTTTGGTATGTTGTATCTGCATTTTCATTGAATTTTAGATATTGCTTATTTTATTCTTTTATTTTATAACCCTTTCATTATTCAAGAGGTTGTTATTAATTTCCATGTGTTTATGTAGGTTTTACAGTTTCTTTTGCCATTAATTTACAAATTTAAGTGCATTATGTTCTGATAGTATGTATGGGATATTTTAAATCCCTTTGAATTTACTTAAGAATATTCTCTGGGCTAATACATGGTCTATTTTGGATATATTCCAAGCCAGCTAAGAAGAATGTGTATTCTTCTGTGACTGGGTGGAACACTCTGTCTACTAATTTCATAGGTTTGATTTAGTTCTGTTATTTTTTTTTTTGCTACAACCAAAATTTACAAAAAAATTTCATATCCCATATACATTGTCATACATTTTTTGTCTAATTGATGGGTCTCTTTGTAAAAATGGGGTATTGAGGTCCCCCATTAGAATTGTGTTATTGGGTATTTGGTTTTTCATGTCTGTTAGTATTTATCTTATATAGTTTGTTGCTCTTGTATTTGGTGCATATATATTTATGATTGTTAGCTCTTTCTCTTGAAATTTTTCACTAACAAGTATATAGTGGCCTTCTTTATCTCTTTTGATCATTTTTGGTTTGAAGGTCACATTGTCTGCAAATAGAATAGCTATTCCTGCTTTTTTTCTGTGTTCCTTTCATATGGAATAATGTTTTCCATCCTTTGACATTTAGTCTATGAGTTTCCTTTTGAGTCAGATATTTTTCCTATATACAGCATATTGTGGGATCCTGTTTCTTGATCCATTCTGTCAACCTATTTCTTTTAATAGTTGAATTGAGGCCATTTACATTTATGGATATAACTGATATGAATTGGCTCAACTTTGTCAGGTTATCTTCCTGTCATTAGTCTCCTGCTTTTATCCCTTGTTTAACTGCTTGTCACCTGGTGATTTCCTTCTGTTGTTGTTCAGGAAGTTGCAGTAATTTTTTATCTCTATCTAGGTTTGATTTTATGGACATGAATGTCTTCAGTTGTTCTTTATCATGGAAGTTTCTTATTTCTCCTTTAATTTTCAAAGAAAATTTTGCAGGGTACATTGATCTGGGTTGAAAGTTGTTTTCTTTCAGAGCTTGAAACACTTTGCTCCAAGCTTGTTTTGCTTAGAAGGTTTGCACTAAAAAGTCTGCCATGATTCTACTGGGATTTCCTTAATAGATGAATTTTGTCTTTTCTCTAACAGCTTTTAGTATTCTGTGTTTATGCTGGATTTCTGAGATCTTAGTTATTATATGTCTGGATGTAGATTTATTTTGTTTAGGGCTAGTTGCAATTGTATATTTCTCATTTTTATGTCTGAGTCTTTTCCCCGATTTGGGAAGTTTTCTGCTATTATTTCTGTGAATAATTTACTGATGTCATTTGGGTTGACTCCTGCATCTCCATCAATATCTATTAGTCTTATATTGTTTCTCTTTGTATCACTTTAAAGCTATTGAATTGTTGTTTCATGTTGGCTTGTTAATTTTAAAAGTTCTTTCATTTCGTGGTCTCTAGGTGCAATTCCATCCTCAAGGTCTGAAATTCTATCCTCAGCTTTATTCAAATGGTCTCACCAACTTTCAAAAGAGTTTTTTTATTTCTTGGATATCTCATTGAATTTGTTTCATGCATTCTACTTCTTTTCTTTGTTCATTCAAGGCTTCCATCATTTTTTCATGCTCCTGTACTTTTTTATCTATGCCTTCTCTAGCTATCCTGAGTGATTACTTCATTAAGGTTGTCATTTCTTTCTTTGCATGAGAGACTATTTCTAATCTGATTTCTCTATAGCCTCATGGATTTGTTTATTTCACTTGTCTTTTTATAAATTTCAGGTGTATGGCTCCTAATGTCCTCTATTTCAATGTCTTCTGTAGTTGTTCCTGATGGACTGGCTGTTTGAGCTTGCATTTTGCATTTCCATTTTGTCATTTTCACCTCTTGGGTTAATATTTTGCTCTTTTCAATCCCACTGGTTTCAATCGTCCATCGTGTGTGTCTTAGGGTCCTATCTGCGTGGTTGATGTTTGTCCAATTATTGGGTCCCACAGTGAAAAGAAGGGCCCAGTCACCTGAACTCCTTCAGCAGGGCCAGTTGGGTGAGTTCTATATTTTTCCTAGGCTAACTAGCCTAGGAATATTGATGTAAATCAACCCTAAGTTCCTATTGTTACTATGGTTTCAGGCTGTTCCAGGCTGCCAGATCTACCTGGCTATAATGTACACCTCAGCTGGGGCTCTCCTGTGTCACTAGGTATCTCATGGGCCCTTTTGATTACCTCTGGTTGAGGGAGGCCTTGTTGGCATTTTCCCATACCCATGTGTTGTTCTCTGTATGAAAGGACTCACCCACACTCTTATCAGACTTACTAAAGTCTACAGCTAGGAAGGAGTTTACTGCTGCTCCTGTACCCACTGAGGTCCTCAATTTGAGGGGGAAACTCAGCACATTATTGCAAACTCCCTCAGGTCCTCTGTATGAGTGAGAGGTTGCTGAGGCTCCCACCAGCCCAACAAGGTTCTTCAGGTGGTGGAAGTGTCTCTTATGGTCCAAGGGATGCTGAATTTTTTTGATTGGGTGGGGTGACAGATGTTCCCACCAGTCTCCAAAGTCTTAGAGCAAGGAGGAGTGGAGACCAGTGATCCTAGGTCCATGGGACTAGGATGGGGTTGAGGCTGACAATCCCTCTGGCCCCTAAGTCAGTGGAGTGAGCAGAAATAGCCTCTTTTCCCAAGTGATTTTGCCACTTGAACCCTATCCCTATCTTTGATTTAGGATGCAACATAAATGTAACTTTAACCATTAGTCTCCTCCCACCCAAACCTTTCCATCTAGAATTTGTCTGTTTTTTTCTTTAAGGAAAAGTTGGCTCAAAGTTCCTGATTTCCATAGTGCAGTGTATAAAGCAGTTACATTTATTTGTGCATGTTGTGCTTCTGTGAATATAGTTTCCTGACATGCTTCTCTGATTTTCAGATTTATCCACTACACATCCACATGCCATTTTTGCTGCACATCCATATACTTGGGTTAACAAGGTCTCAATATGCATGATTTGAATGAATGGATGAATGAATGAATGGCTTGTGCTGGCTTTGATGGGTTTTTTTCCAAGCTAATTTACTCTTCTGATAATTTTAAAGTCTTATCTAATCTGTTAGCATGCTCTATATGCATTGAAAATGTAAACATAGAGAAAAAGACCTTGGGAAGCAGAATAAACAAATGTGACATTTATCACTGATTCTTTATTCATGCCTACACATCAGTGGAAACTTAGTCCTTATCTTAGTTTTAACAAAACATTTTTAATGTATTGATATCCTTTCATAAAGCCCTTAGCCATCAATTAAGAACCAACTTTTACCATTTAAAAAAACTATCAGATAAAGAGCCATGCACTGATCTTTAAGCGCAACTTGTCCTTTAACAAATATCCCTGTTAAACTTCTGAAGGTTCTGTTAAATCTCTCATTTCCAAAAAAGCCCAAAATTGAAGGCTATCAAAACTTTTAATCATTAATTTAAGAGTACATTGTCATTTAAAATGACTTATGAAATATAAATCAGTGTATACATTCACATGAATAGTGTACTTTTTAATCAAAAGTTTGTTCAAATGCTAAAAAGCAAATAAACACTGTTGCAGAAAGGCAAGGTGCAACCATCTGATAATCACAAAGGGAAACCCAAGAAGCATCTCAAATTGGCACCTGACTCCTTTGTTGTATTGTTCTCAACACTTTGTGACAGTCACTTTTTCTAAAGATGACAGTATTTCATCACCTCCATGAGATTAAAGCTCCCTTGCAAATACTGGTGCCAACTCAGCTCAAGTATGTCAGTGAAGTAAAAAAGTAAAAAATTCAATACAAATCCCAGAGGGCGAGATGCCAATTAGGTCTAAACAAGCCAAGGTTTGCTGATAGGGTTGAGGAGAACAGGCAGGCCACTGGGACAAAGTAAACCGCAAGATTCCCAAGTACTCATTTATTCTCTGGCCAGATCAACTTCAGGAATTTTGAAACTTCCTCCCCGCTGCTCTTCCTGGTCCCCTCCTCCTCTTCCTTCTCCTTAGCAGAGTGGGGATGGATGGTGCTCAAGACCGTGGTAAAGCAAATGCAGCCTGAAAGTGCTCAGTTTATGACACTTCTTCTTGAATAATGTGTTAAAATTCACAATCAGGTTTAGAATATTTATTTTATATGTTATCTGCACTTTAAATTGAAGAGTGCAACACCACAATTATTCAGCAAGCTTTATTTGAGGAGTGGTGAAGAAGTTTCGCCATTTTGCCACGGGTGAAGGAAAGAAACAAAAGCATATACATATACGAATGTGTGTATCCATGTCTGTTCAAACCTTATAATGTCTTTACTCCTTTAAATCCATGTGATTTAAAGCCATTGTCAACTTGATTGTTTTAGGAGTTTCACTGGGAATTAGTAAAGCACACTTCTG
This sequence comes from Hydrochoerus hydrochaeris, assembly GCA_004027455.1. NCBI lineage: Eukaryota > Metazoa > Chordata > Mammalia > Rodentia > Hydrochaeridae > Hydrochoerus > Hydrochoerus hydrochaeris. The sequence goes on along the minus strand of PVLA01012485.1, from coordinate 21,544 downwards.
GTTGTGTTGGGCAGTGAGCGAGTCACTGGGTGATGAACGTGGCTCTTATAACTGGTCCCTTGCCCCTTTCTCTCTGGCACTCTTCCACTGCTCTGTATCCTGGCAAACATGAATGGAGCAATTCTTTCTTCCATCAAGCTCTTCATCTGGTAGTCGGCCAACCATGGAGAGAATTTGTAGCAGAATCTTCCCCCCAGCCAGTCCGTTAGTTGCCCAGGTAATAGTACCTGAATTACCATCTCCTAAAAAACTATTGGTCACAGTAATGCATAGCTGGTCACTGTGATGTATATTGTAAGAACTAATTGAAGACAGCCAAGTACTCTGCTTTTTGCTTGCAACCCCATGAAAACCTTTCTCCCTGAGCCTTTGGGGGCCTGACACTCTTTGTCTCCTTGCGATGTAAATAAATGTGTCTCCAAATCCTACCTGTTGTTTCAGTGTTTCTGTCTTCTGTTTGCAAATTATATGAACTCTGAGCCAAATTAAACTGCTACTGCTTTAATCTGTAGCTGTTGAGTATCATGTGCCCCCTGCAGGAAAGCTCACCAACTCTGTTATTTGAAAATGTTACATAATTAAATTAGTGTTAAATTTTCATTAGATTTTGGTGGATTATGTAATAATTCTAATATTATTATCCATGTGGTTATTTAGTTTAGTAGATGAACTAGGTGTTTCTGTAGAAGAGATATAGGGGAGTAGGACCTCAAGCAAGGCAGTTCTTCTGGGAAGGAAAGATGAAGCCTTTACAGCGAAGCATTCTGAAAGAGTAGCTGAACATGGAACATCTTTGACAGATATAAAGACAAGCAAGTTGTAGGAAGAAAAATAGAAGGATAAAAAAAACCTATATATTAATATGATTCCAAACTTAAAGTAATTGCAGAGAGAGAGAGACAGAGAGAGACAGAGACAGAGAGAGAAAGGAGGAGAGATCTTAGTATAAAAATGAAGACAATTAACATTTAACAAGTCCATGTGGCCTTCCTGACACTTGTGTTGGATCTTTACTTATAGTTTCTAAATTAAGACTTCCAAACACTGTGAAGATAAGCTTTATAAATTTCATTTACAGACACTTTGTAACATGAAAAAATTTCTCAAGTATATATAACTTCTAAAAAAGTGAGATAATGAGCTAGAATTCTAAATGAAAAAATTATCTTCCTCTCTCTCACATGCATGCAAATTTTAGAATAAGCTGTGATCATATTATAAAAGAATAGGACAAATATTCCATGACAGAGTGAGAATTTGACTAGTTCAGATCAGAAAACCACATGTTCTATGGGATTTAAATTTAAACAGTTTAACCAATATTAAGTGAGTATCAGTATCATAAATTCCACAAGCTAAACAGGTATTACACATGGCCAGTACCATTAATAGAATGTCACTTGGTCAGGTGTGTCACTTGGGCACAGAAGTGGGCTGGAACATTGCTGCATTAGGCAATGCAGTATCTAAAGCAAAGGGTGAATAAATCCACTGCACTGAAAAAAGTACTCAGCAAATAACTTCTGTGAAGTTCTGTTTGGCGTATTCACGAACAGATTCAGAAAAACTAGGGCATACTCTCAGAAGAATGAATAGGAGAATCAAAGTAGTAAAATTATAAGGGGAAACAGCTGAAGAAACTTGGAACATTAGACCTAGAAGGAAGAAGGTTCAAAATAAGTTGACAACTGTTTATTCCAAAGACTACCATCTGGTAAGAAAGTATTTGTGGTCCATATAAAAAGAAATACTAATCCTTATGTCAATAAATAGAGGTTTAAAATCCAAAATAAAACCATATAACATCTAATAAAAGTAAAATATATTTTTGATCTCAGAGGAAAAGAACTTATGGAAACACACATCAAATGCAGAGACAGAAATAATAAATTTCACTATAAGAAATTAAAACCAACTAATTGCTGAAAACTCTACAGTCAAATTTCAAACAAGTGGCAGATGGCGAAACATCATTGATTATGCTTTTCAGAGATATGGTGAGTATCCCAATGTAGAGAATTTAAGTCAGTAAAAATTACTACATAACTCAATATGAGCAAAATATAAGAAAAAGCATTTCAAAGAGGAAAGTCATATGGAAAATAAAGAAACTCAGTTTTACTATTAATCTGAAAGAGACAGATTTCATGCCATTGAAAATATTGATCTAGATTGAGACATCGGTTCCTGAATTTAATCTTTTTTATTATTTTTACAGTTTAGATATCAATAATGAACATATTCATCACAGGTAACTTGTATTTGTACTTGATATATGTTACTTCCTTTTTTTCCCCATTCTCTTCCCTTCCCTTCAATCTCTCTTCCTCTTCTTATTTACAAGGCTTTATTTCCATTTTGACCTTTTAGTCTCTCATGTTTTTCTTTTCTCTTGATTCCTTCCACTCAGTTTCCTTTTCCTTTTGAACAATTTCTTCCAATTTCATAATATTTATTATAATTTTGGTTTCTTGTTTACACTTTGAGATTCTTACACCAGAGAGACAGTACGATATTTACACTTGTGTCCAATTTATTTCACTTAAGAGTATGGTATTAAGATCCATCCACTTAGCTATAAATGTCTGAAGTCTGTTCCTGTTTATGGCTGAGTAGAGCTCCATCACCACTGACACACCTAACAGAACTAGAGAAAAATTCCTAAAATTCATTTGAAACCAGAAGATGCCTAGAATAGCAGAAACAATCCTGGGAAACAAAAGTAAGATGGGGCTTGGGGTGAGGCATCACAGTCCCTGATTTGAAATTATACTACAGAGCTACTGTGATAAAAATAATGTTATCCTGGCAAAACAACAGACCAAAGGATCAGTGGAACAGATTAGAAGATGCAGAAACAACTCCAAACACATTCACTTACCTTATTTTCGACGAAGGGGCCAAGCACTTTCATGGGAAGAAAGACAGCCTCTTTAGTAACCAAGGCTTCCTCATGTGAAGATTAAAACTTGATCCATGTCTCTCACCAAGCATTAAATGAATTTAACTCTTTCCACGGTTCTGGTCACAAACTGAATTGAATGAGAACTGAACCAAATTTCCCAACACAGATACCATTCAACCTAACCGGTCAATTTGATTCACTTCTTGTCCAATTTGGTTCACAAACCGAAGCATCACTATAATTTAAAAATTTAAAATTTCCAAATATTGATGATAATATGAGAGAAGGGGACATTTCATCCACAATTCAAGAAAACATAGTTAGCAACACACAGTTATAGGTTTTCTCAGAATTTCCAATATAATGGCGAATGCTTGTATCAGCCCAGAAATTCCACATCTAGGTCTAAAGAAGAATACTTATAGAAAAATGTGCAGGACACAAGTATTGGTTAGGAGCATAAAGAAAATAATTAAAATGCACAGTGATTATCAAATAGATAATCAGGAAAATAATCATTTAGTGGGCTATACCATAGCAGTTTGAATGTCTGGCCCTGAAAATGAGGAAGATGTGTTTATGTGCGTGCACCAGTTCCCCAAAGCAAATATCAGTGATCTGCAATATAAACACTCACTGATTAAGAAAAAAGAGTTCAAACCAAAAGTGAACCATTTTCCAACACTGATAAATATTGTAAGAAGAGAAACAAAGCATACCTGTGAAACTTTATCCAGAATGTAGAAAATTTACCTTTAAAAGCACAGTAAAACTATATTTGAGTAAATGTATGTCTACATGGTCTAAAATAATATGTATTAAACTTATAATAAAGTTTTCCTCTGAGAAGCAAGAGAAAAGGACAAATTTGGAGTAGATGATAAAGAGAATTTCAGCTTTTTCTGTGTTTTCTTTTATGCTTAAATTAATTTAAAGCAAATAATGTTTGCTAATACTGGCTAATTTTGAGTTCAAGGTTGTTACCTATTTTTTGATAGTTTTAATTTTTTTCTAATTTTGTATATATACATATATATTAGAATATACATATATCACATATTAGAATATATATATATATATAATATCACATAACATACATGCATTTTATCAGTTTTTTAAAGAGATAAAAGTAAGCAAAAACAAATTTCAGAACAGGATAATAAAAAACTAACAAGGATTAATACATTGCATATTGTCATTTTCAGAGTAGTTGCTCAGTTTACAAGATACAGAGCTTGAAAAATTGATCAATCAATATAAAGCACCACATATTTTACTTTACATATATATATATATATATATATCAGAAAAAAGTCTATCTAAACTTAAAGAAATGGTGACACTTAATGGTTATTAGATTAAAATTTCTCAGTATTGAAAACACAGCCAAAAAGCATTAAGAACCTTATTTTGAGAATTTCCAAGTTTGAATAAGAAACTTGTTAGTTAAGTTCTCTCAGTTGACTGAATGCCCCAGTAATACCCCAGTAGAAATGTTGCAATACCAGTTGAACTAAACATAAGGCAGATTAAATAAGATTTGAGGGCACAAATAACTGAGAATTTATACTTCAAACATACTAAATGTTAAACTATGTATCCATTGATTAGTTATTTTTCTTATCCTGTATGGATGTGTAAACATATTACTTAACTTAAAATTTAAAAAAGGAGACATAAATCTATATTTCAACAAAAAGTCTATATCTCAACATCAGAAAAAAGTGAAATTTCAGATTGCAAAGAAGCACAAAGCTATTTTGCAATTTTAGCTGGACTCTTAGAGCAGCTTCTTCAACTGCCTTTGGACTTATGGGTCCCAGGAAGGCAGCTGCATGGTGGTAGAATTGACAATTTTCCATTTAAACATTTAAATATGGGAAAGTCACCAGACCCAGGATTATTTGTCTGTCACTCTTCAATGATTTTATTAGCTTTTTCTGACTCTAAGCCCTTTCAATTTCTCCCTGAACATTTCTACTGGGGTATTACTGGGGCATTCAGTCAACTGAGAGAACTTAACTAACAAAGACTTGGCTGATTGTATTCACAGAGATGAAAAGCAGGCTGCTCCTCCAGTAAGCTTGGTGGAAGAAAGTGAATGTCAGTTCAGCTGTTGGGTTAAAGAGCAACAAACTGGAGACATGGCCAGTTGAGGTGCTCTTTAAAACCTGGAAGTGTCTTTCTCCCCTTTCATTTCAAATGCTCCTTTCCAAGCTTTGTCTATCCCAGTGTGTGTAAGGAGAGATGGAGACAGCCACATACACAGAGACAGAGAGAGAGACAGAGACGGAGAGGCAGTTTACCAAGAGATAGACTCACAAGCAAGGAGAAGATGCCTGACAGTGTATCACAGCTCTGCTGTATAAAACATCTAGAAGTAGAGGGGATGACATCTCTTGTTGTATTGGTCACTGACACATGTCTTTAGAAAGACAAGCGTTGCATATTTCACCTGGACATGCATCACCAGTTCATTGTGTTTGTTTCTTTGTTTGTTTAGATAGTCTAAGTAATTAGGCTGGCATTAAACCTCTATGTAGCCCTTAATGGCTTTCAACTTGCACTGAAACTTCTGCTCAGCCCCTCAAATGCTGGGACTACAGATGCGTGCCCCTAGGCCAGCTGCCATCAGTTGATCCTTATAATTCATTCAATGAACAAACAGAGTGACAGAAAAAGGGAGGGAACAAAACTCTAGACTCAACACAATGGATATCCTTAAGAGGGGAAAAAAGATGCATTTTCTAACTTTTCATAACCTTGCCTTGGTCCACAAGTATCAGACTGCCATGTGTGTTGGTTTACATTTGTAACCCCCTCACTGGACAGGCAGAGACAGGAGGACTGCCATGATTTTAAAGCCAGTCTCAGCTATAAAGTGGGTTCAAGACTAGACTATCCTGAGAATGTGATAGTGTCTATGACTTGCATAGAATTTTATGGATTGTGTCTAGATGTACCCTCAATGCCTCATGCACTCATGAGTGGGATATTTTGAGGTGTGTGGTTCTAGACTGTTTGAATATGGATTAAGAGTACATGACAATGAAATAGCTTTATCATAGTTCTGGGAGTAGGTGGCACAGAACTATAGGCTTGTGGCCTTGATGAAATATAAAGGGAGAGAGGGAAGACAAGCTCTGTATTCTCTTGACTCCCTTGCTATGGACAGTTTCTCCTCGGTGATTCCCCTATGCCATGATACCCTGCTTTAGAGCCAGCTGACTATTGTCTGAAACCTCCACAAACAGTGAGCTGAAATCAACCTTTCTTTTTTAAACTGTGGGTGTTGTGTATTTTGTCCAAGCAACAAGAACTAACTAAAGATCTTGTATTCTGGATATATTGAAAAAGTTAAACACTATTATTCTACTTAAGAAGAAAATGAGACATCCATTCAAGAAATTCCATTTCCATGGTTATCAACTAATTTGTAAAGAATTATTTAGAATCCAGATTTCCTGACTCTAATCTAGAACTTTTTTCCTTTATTAAGCTAAGCTCTTCCTATTGTTTGATACATTAAACATCTGTCACAAACAAATAATTACAGGGACCAGACAGGTAATATAATTTTCTTATAGGGTTGCTGTATATAGACTGAAAGGAGAGAGAACATGAATTAGAGAGAGAGGACTATTGTTTAAGAATAAAGAAATTGAACAAGTCATGCATAAATATATATATATATATATATGTGTGTGTGTATATGTATAACTTTAGATATATTATTACCATTATAAATTGTATTTGTTCTTAATTAATTGTGAGAAATCAGACATGAATGTGTAATAATAACCAAACCAAATAAAAATTATTAACAACAAAATGTAGCATAAATTTAACATTTCACAAAAAAGTGAAAAGGTCTTTCTACAATATACTAACCTAAATATTTTTCCCTGAATACACAGTTTTATTTAAGGAATTTTATTACAGATCTTTCATGAGAAATATTAACTAGGTACAAACAGAAGAAGAAACAGATAAGAAAAGGTATGGAGAAAAGGTAAGTGTGGACTGTATTTAAAATGCCAGTCTCAGATGTCCAGAATGCATGTATAGTGACCTCATTTTCCTATTGGAAACCATCTGAGAGAGAAGCACAAACTTTTAATAAGAGTTCTGGGACCATAAATGTAACTTTCAAAATACGGTTCATGTAGACCATTTTGGTATCTTCAGAGAGCAACTATTTCCATATAAATACAGGAACTAGTGATGTGGGAATATCCTTTTCCACCTCAGTGCTATAATAATACATAAAATTAATTCCTGTGGTAAGAATGAGAGTGTTCATTGTGATCATTATTTTTATTTTAACTTCACCCAAACTAGCAGATTAAAAATTCCATAGTTCAGTTTTTGCTTTAAAATCAGTTATTGAATCCAACATGAAGCATAGGAATATTTCCCCTGGCTTATGTCCTGACATATCTCAAGTCATTTATGATTCCTTCTAGCAAGTGTCCTTTGTTATTTAAACAACCTGCGCAACAGTCTACACTGGTCCTGCTCAGTGGTTTGTTACACTCCTTGTTAGCTCCACATCATTTCTGTCTCCATCTCATATGTGTTTTGATTCAGTGAAAAAAAATACTTTTACCTTTCAGGAATTTGAGATGTTTTATGGGTTTTTTACTAGATGAATGAGTTTTGTTTATTAGTAGAAGAAACCCAACATAATCGAAGTCAGTTCTCCAACGTCGTGAAAATATGCATTCAATGTGATCTATTCATCATTACAATGAGACTGACAGTCACGAATTACAAATGACAGTCATAGTCATCTGTAATAGTACTATGTATTTTGAATAACACACCAATTCTCACCATTATAAAAATTTTATTATGACCTTTCTTAATTCCAGAGAGAATGTTAATGGAAATTGATGGCATAGAATATACTTCTTCTGTTTCAAATGATAAATTTCATTTAAGGATTCATTTTATTTCCATTTTCATGAGCTATCATACCACATTTAATGTGTATTTATGGAAGCCTAAACAGTTTTACATGTAGTTTTGCTCCTTTTATAAAAACATCCTTTCACATAGACTAGATGAACTTTTAAAATGGGATGTGACTCCATTTGCCTGACACTTCCTTTAGAAAATGTTTTTGCTACTATGTCAGTATGGGAAGGAGCAAATTGAAGACAAGATTTCTCATTTTACTTTTCCTGGTTTCATGATTTTTATTTTGGTTTCAACTGGAAGTCATCTGAGTTTTTTTTTTTCTTGATTAACACATTTCTTCATCAACTATAATTGCAAACCATTAAATTAGATTGCCTCCTTTTAATCTTTTCTGGCTTCAATTCCCTTATGAGAAAAAAATGTAAACTTTCAGATTTACAATATATATGTATCTCCTAACACTCATGGAAAAAAAGTGCTATTTAAAAATGACTTCTCATCCTAATGTACTTTAACATTCTGCAAGTAAAATTTAAAAACTTTGAACATATATAATAAATGAAAAAATAATTTCATTAAGAAAGGCTAGATATCAAATTAAAGTAGATAACATTTTCAAATGCAGTCTAAGTCTGTATAGAGATTTAAAGAGGGCTCCAGGCAAAAATACTTCAGAGCTAATAATAGCTATTGGAAGACCAATGTGCAATCCAACATAAAGCTCACAGAGATTTATTTCAAAAGTAGGTAGACAGATCTTGGTGAATCAATTGTTTCATTTGACAAGCAATATAGTTAATGACAACTCTTGATCCAAATCTTAAAAAGATGGAAAAATTGACAATGCCGTATTAGAAAATTTTGTACCTAGTCAGGGTGGATTTCATTTTTGTCTTGATTCACTATAGAAAGGAATTGGCAGTGGCTGCTGAATAGGAAAAATATGTCATGAGTATTGGTATCTTCAGGGATAACATTTCCCTTGCCAGAACTGATATCTGAGCATGGTAGTTTTGCATAGGTAAAATATATGAAAATGTTAAGAAAATATTCGCCATTTATTTTGATGTTTTATTTTACATGAAACAAGTGTATAAATCCATAAATTCTTACTGGCATTACAGAAAGCCAGAGAAGGCTGAGATTGAGAAGGACTGTGCAAAAGAAGATAATCATTTCACTGTAATTTCCATGGGCAAATGTATTTCTATACTGTTTACCCATCATTCTTATTAAGCTTTAAACTGAAATAATTCAATTTCCAAAATACACCTTTTTGCTTGCATATATATAACAGACATATATGCATAAATGTATATATATGTATGAAATTTTAAAATATAGAGTTCAATATCTGTTTGCTCTATGTTAGTGTGGTTCTTTCTGACTCTCACAACCCTTAGTTGACCAGCATGATCAAATATTTAAGAAAAGAGAATATCATTTCAAATCTACTCTGTAGAGATTGATAATATAGTTGTTGCTTTTGTCCTCTACTTGTTTTGATTGTGGGATACTTTGACTCTCACACAGTAGTCTCAAAAATTAGGAGTAATTGAAGGGAACATACAGACCAGTAAGTGTTGGAGATCACTACGAAGCCACTCTGAGCAGGATTTAAGTTTTACTGATGGGCTTTCTGTGTTTGTTTGTGAGTCTGTCCTAGGCTTTGGCCCCTTGCCTGGCGATGGGAGCTGATTCATAGTAAGTGAATATCTATGAATCACTGATCTTGGCTGAGTTTTGTAGTAACCAATGAGGTCAGTGATACCTCAAAGGGCAAGATAAGGCCACAGCTGAAGACACCTTGGCTCCTCCACTAATTAAGTAAATGGAGACAGCAGTTAAACGAAGTTTACATCTATAGTCTCCATTCTACCATGGCTGTTATCTTGGAAACAAGATGGTTCTCCTAAATTGGCTTAGTTTACAACTTGGAGACTCCCTGGGTCCTGCTTATTTCCTGCCTTTTCTTAGTTTTGTCACCCTTTGTCCATGGTCCTAATAAAGTAGGCTAATCCAGAGAAAATGGGGTCTTAACCCTAAGAGTCAAGAGCTCAAATAAAGGGTTTGATCCTCCTGGATGGAGCCCCTAAAATTATACAATTTGTTTCTTTTTATTTAACTTCCACCATACACTTTTTTTGAAGATCTGGGATCTAGGGCATAACCCAATAAGTAAGGACAACATGCAGAATAGTAGGCTTCACGTAAGAGTCCTCTTATGTAATAATAACTAGTTAACTTTATACAAAATATCTGTGTACATATATCTTAAGTAACAGTGAGCTCAAATTTTTAATGTTCATGAGAGACAGAGCTCTTCAAATTCTAAAACACACGTCTTTGTCTTTTAGAAAATCTTACCTCAACTTAAGTGATAGTCATGCAAATAATGCAACTTATTTCTTTATTTAAAATATTTAATATGCAATAATATCTAAATATTTAAATATTTTCAAAATGATTCTAGAAATTGTTGATATCTGAGAAAGTTATTTATAGCAGAACAATCTAAGATATTTTCACTGTGAGTTGTACTTAATGCTTTGTCTTTGGTCATAGAAGTGGAGATATCAATATTGATTACACACACACAGTCTCCCAATATAAGCCATGTTAAAATGCTTAGATATAATTTGAATAAGAAATCACTTTCTTAAGTACACTATGCTTTGCCTGTTATCCTGCCCACAACTGGAATGAGATATTGCTTCTCATAACTCAAAATAACTAGAATTAAAATATTCTCAACATAAAAGAAATGTTTACTGAAAATATGGTAGTGGTTTTACTTTTTAAATGTCTAGTATGAGATTTATATTAATACTTTCCTGTAACAGATAGGTTTCAATGTTAGACTAGGCTTATATCAAATTAAATTTTGTAATAATATTCAAATATGGATATATCTTGAATGTAGCATATTGTAGGATCTTACTTCTTGATCCATTCTACCAGCCTGTTTCTTTTTAAGAAACACATTTAGCCCCAGAAACAAATTCATAGACTAAATATCAAAGGATAGAAAACAATTATCCATGCCACAGGAACCCAGAAAAAAGCAGGAATAGCTATTATACTTACACACATTGCAAACTTTAAGACAAACTTGATGAAAGGAGACAAAGAGAGTCACTACATACTTATTAAGGGAAAATTCCAAAAACAAGAGATAAAAATCATAAATACTTATTCACCAAACATAGGGTCACCCAACTACATACAACAAATATCAACAGAGTTGAACAACAAAATAAGGACTAACACAATTGTAGTGGGGGACTGTAACACCCCAGTCTCACAAATAGATCAGCTAAAAAAAAATCACTAAGAAATATTAAAACTAAACCAAGCCTGTGAATAAATGGATTTGGTAGATTTCTACAGAGTGTTCCATGCCAAAACATCAGAATACGTGTTCTCCTCAGCTGCACATGGGATATTTTCCAAAATTTGTCATATATTATCTGACAAAACATGTTTAAATAAATGTAGAGGGACTGAAATCACTCCACACATAATATCTGATGATAGTGTAATGATATAAATGCAAAATCTCTCAATAACCTAATTACAGCCAATGAAATTGAAAATGAAATTAAAAATTTACCAGCAAATAAAAGCCATGACCCTGACAGATTCATTGTTGAATTCTACAAGAAAATTAGGAAAGTACTAATGCCGCTAATGCTGAGACTCTCTAACAAATTGAAAGGGAAGTGTTTCCAAAATCATTCCTGGAAGAAAGTGTTACCCTGATTCCAAAACATGAGAAGACCCCCACACACACACATAAAGAAAGCTACAAGCCAATCTCCTTAATGAACATAGACACAAAATTCCTTGAAAAGACACTGGCAAAGAGAATGAAGCAAATCATCAAGATTATACATCATGACCAAAGATAATTCATCCCACGGGGTGCAGGGATGGTTCAGTATAAGCAAATCAATAAATGTAATGCTAACAGAACCAAAAACAAAAAACCACATGATCATCTTAATAGATGCAAAAAAAAAATTTGACAAAGTTGACCATGATAAAAACTCTACATAAAATTGGAATAGACATATTTTTACCTCATCTTATAAAATCCATGTATGGCAAACTAACAGCTAAAATCATATTAAGTGGTCAAAAACTGAAAGCTTTTACTCTAAAATCAGAAACAAGATAAGGAGGTTCTTTTATCACCACTCCTATTCAGTATAATTCTGGGAACATTAGCCATGGACATTAGACAAGAGAAAAAAGTGGAAGAAATAAAGATAGGAAAGGAAGAACTTAAATCATTATTTGCAGATGACATGTTATTCTACATAAAAGACCCCAAAAACTACTCCAAAATTTTTGTAACTTTAATATCCAAATTCATTAGTGTAGTGGGATACAAAGTCAACACTCAAGAATTGACAGCATTCCAGCACACTAGTAATAAACCAACAGAGAGAGAAAGAAATTAGGGAAAGCACATCCTTTACAATACCATCTAAAATGAAATACTTAGGAATCAAGCTAACAAAATATGTAAAAGATCTGTACAGTGAAAAATTACAGTACCTAAAAGAGGAGATCAAAGATATCATAAAATGGAAAGATATTCCTTGATCTAGGTTAGGAAGAACAAATAGTGAAAATGTCCATAATACCAAAATTGCTATGCAAATTTAATGCAATCCCATTCAAAATATTATTAGCATACCTCACAGACATAAAGACAACATTCTTAAAACTCAATTGGAACTAGAAGAGACCTAGAATATTAAAGACAATCTTGGGCAACAAAGGCAAGTCAGGGGGTATCAATCTGAGAACAGAAATTATGCTACAGTGCTACTGTGATAAAATAAGCATGGTATTATCAGAAAAACAAATCTGAGGTTCAGTGAAATAGAAGAGAAGATGAAGGCCCAACCAAAACATATTCAGCCACCTTGTCTTTCACAAAGGGACCAAACGTTTTCACTGGGAGAAAGTCTTTAATAAATTGTGCTAGAAAAACTCACTTTCCACATGTTGAAGATTAAAAATAGATCCATGTCTATCACCACGCACTAATGGCAAGTGGATCAAATGGATCAAAGAACTAATTAATAAAATGCAAACACTAAATTTACTGGAAGAGAAAATAGGTAGAAACCTTGAAGACATAGGTGTAGGAAGAGAATTCATGAACCAATCCCAGTGTGCATGGGAAATATTACAAACAATAAACAAACAGAATATCATCGTATTAAAAAAGCTTTTGCACAACAAAGGAAATCACCAAAGGAGTGAAAAGACAATCCACCAAGTGAGAAAACATTATAGCCAGTTGACCCACAGACAAAGAAACTTATATTTAGAATGTATAAAAAATTTAAAACATCAAACCTCCCAAATTGAAAGGCCCAATCCAAAAATGGATACCTGAGGTAATATACACCTATCAGATGAAGAAATAAAGCTGGCCAATAAATACATGAAAAAATGTTGATCATTTGAAAGATGCAAGTTACATCAACATTGAAATTCCATCTCACCCCAGAAAGAATGGTTATCATCAAAAAAATCCAACAACACATGTTGGAGGGGTTGTGTGGAAAAAGGAATTCTTGTCCACTGTTGGTGGGAGTGTAGACTGGTGCAGCCACTGTGGAAATCAGTGTGGAGATTCCTTTAAAAGATAGGAGTAAAGATCCCATTCTAGCCAGCCATTCCCCTTCTTGGTATCTTCCGGGAAGAATTAAAAATGTCATGCCACAGTTATATGTGTGTGTGTGTGTGTGTGTGTGTGTGTGTGTGTATATATATATATATATATATATATATATATATATCCATGTTTATAGCATCACAATTTTTGTAAAACCTAAATCTTAGAAACAACACAAATTCCCATCAACCAAGGGATGATTAAAACAAGACATGTCATTGGAACTTTGGGCACTAGGAGAACAGGCAACATACTTGCTGCCCTGGTGAGCAGCTGGGGGCCTGGCAAGCCACTGGCTCACCAGGGCGGGAACTATCAGCAATTCCTGAGCTATGCATCATGCTGGAACTTTGGGCCCTAGGAGAACAGGCGGCCTACTCCCCGCCCTGGTAAGCAGTTGGGGCCCTGCTGGTGCGCTGGCTAAGAATCAGACATTGATCTATCCCCCGCCCCCATTAACAAGTCCGCACCAGCAGTCTGAGTATCGTTTTGGAGGATGAATGTATACAGTGTGGCAAGTAAGGGGGATTTCCTTCTACCATCTCTTTGAAGGCAAATATTTTTATCACTATTTTGCTCAGTTTTGATTAATGGTAATGCTTTATTCAATATTCTGTTTTTAAAAGTTTGATATTTCCTTCCATTTTCCTCTACCTGATTGAAAGAACAGCTAATGTGAACAAAATGGGCTGTACTATTGAGCCCATTGCTTGTGTCCTGGTGACCTGCTCTGAGGTTCTGTGGTAGTTTCACTGCACTGAGGTCACATGGGTTTGTTCTGTCTTGTTCTGCTGTATTTTGCTACCTTCCAAAAAAAAGGTAGATAAGAAAGTAACAAAATACCTCCAAAAATCTCCCAACTCCACCAAAGCTGATCCATGGATCATGGATGAGGAGAAACTCAAAAACAAGGCAACAGAATTATATAAGGTGATTAAAAGTATATAACAACAACAAAACAAGTCAGTAAGGTACTGAGCAACCTGAAACAGGATATAACTAAGCAGATAATGGACTT
>PVLA01012484.1:0-44099 GCA_004027455.1 Hydrochoerus hydrochaeris | reverse complement strand
GTCATTAAGGAGATTCTCCTATTCTCATCATGAGAAATAACATTCCACAGGGAACCCTATTTTTGCACTGAGCTTGCCTGTGTGTTGTGGGCTAGCCTTCAGGGTGTGTGTGTGTGTGTGTGTGTGTGTGTGTGTGTGTGTGTGAAGGAGAGGAAAGATGAGGACCCCAAAGACCGGAAGTCAGGGGTTCACCTATGAGGGGGATGGTAGTATCTGTGCAGAAGAATACTTTTTATTATAAAATAACAAACAGTGGGGCAATGTCCATAACAGGTTTTTCTAGCACTTTTCACACAAAGCATCTCTTTCTCTGGAGGGTCTTCAGTCAGTACTTGTCAAACTGGATTTGATATCTGCCCACCGAATGTGCCTCCTCCTGAAGGAGGGCAAGTGGGATTAGCAGTCACACTGACATCTGCCCAGAAACCACTCCTCTGGCTGGAGTTGGTGATTCAGCTTCAGGGTAATTTGAGGTGCTAACTGACTCTTCTTTTTTAGGCTTCAGGATTGGGTATACTTTAAGGCTCTTCCAAATTCTGTCACTGTGGAACCTACCCCAGACCCTGGCAGACAGTTATGAGAAATGGCTCTTGAAGCTGTGCCAGGAAGACAGTGCATGAAGGGCTGATGTAGCTCACATGTAGGCCAAATCCCATGAAGTCCAGACTGGGAGCTCTGCTGTGGCTTCAAAGATGGACTTAAGTAGCCAGAAGAAGCTCTCTGTGATAACTTGAGATCTTTATTTGCTTTTCTTGAATATGAAATGGAGAATGCCTTTTTTACTATGCAGTGCCCTCAAGCCTAATAAAGCTTCTCCTCTTGCAACTCAAGGACTCTAAGAAGCCACATACTTCCTTGAAGGTTGCATCTGCTCAGTCCCTCTCCATTTCCCTGTCAATTCTGCATTAAGAAGATCAAAGGAGCCAGTGAGATGAGGCAGGCTCTTCTTGGAGTTTAAGAAGGAGAAATAAACTATAGCAGTTTATTTCTGCTATAATAGACTATAGGCTGAGTAAATGATAAACAATAGAAGATTATTTGGCTAATAGTTCTGGAGGCTGGGAGAAGCCATAGCTGGTGAGGACCTCTTGCTACATCAAAACATGACAGAAAGCTTCAAACAGAGAGAGAGAGAGAGAGAGAGAGAGAGAGAGAGAAGGAGAGAGAGAGGGAGGGAAGAAAGGAGGGAGAGAGAGAATGTTTTGGTTAAATACATCCTTTTCATCAGGAACTAATGCCTGAGGTAACTAATCCACTCTGGGAGATAAGAACTTTAATCCATTCACAAGGGCAGAGTCCTCATAACCTAACCAGTTCCTAAAGGCCCCATCTCTTAATGCTATTACAGTGACAATGAACTTTCTTGGAGGGAACAGTCAAACCATGATAGAGAAGGTTCAAAGGAGTGGGAAATCTGGCAATACTTATACAGTGATCATCTTTGTTCTGACTTACATGCAGAGATGAGGAACAATAGGAAGAGAAAGTATCTGATGGTGAATGAGAGTTCTTAGAGCCAAAGGGAAGGAGAAAAAATTAGGCATCAGAGGTTGGAAAGCCCTTGACGATGGGAAGAGGAAAGATTGAGCTTAAGCCAAACCACTGAGGCAGCATGGTCACATGTTGGAGAATGTAGGGGACGGAGTAGGGTAGAAGAGGTGGTTTCCCCTTTGTCTGGAGTGAACATTTCATATGGAAGAGTGGGAGGTGATGGTAATGGGAGGTAATGGTGATGGTAAGAGGATGGTAATGGGAGGATGAGGAGCTTGAAAGCTAAGATGACTGTCTTGTTGTACAGAAAGAAATGGCACCAAGCCCATCACTGGCACTGGAAATCAATTCCAACTTTCTTCCTAATTGAAAGCAGAGAGGGACTCAACGTCTTTAAGGTAGCTGCTACTGATTGATTGGAGTTGGCATGTGATACAAAGCCTTGAGATTGTCTTGGCTATGGGCAACAAGAAGTTATGGGTGAAGAAATGAAACCATATGTGTGGGATGGATTTGGAGGGGTGGCTGGAGAAACAGACCAGTGGGAAAATGCAGTGAAGATTTTAGCTAAAGAACATTTACATCATTGACCCATTCCTGCACTGGCTTTGGTAGACCAGTTGTTTTTTTCAATAGTCTTTGTTAGTAAGTAAAGCTACTTGGCCTTATCCTACCCTTCTGTCTTCATCCTGGGGCATTTGTCTTGGTTACTTTTCTCTCATTGTTGAGACAAAATATCTGATGCCCAAAGTGAAATAAGGAAAGGTTTATTTCTTACAAGTTTTTAGAGTTTTCAGTCCATACTCAGCTGGGTTCAAGGCAGGGTGGTGTGGCTGAGGGGCAGCCGTTCATGGCAGCTGCAAGCAGCAAGAGCAAACAGGGCAAAAGAGGAAAGATGCCTCCTT
Organism: Hydrochoerus hydrochaeris; assembly: GCA_004027455.1. Classification (NCBI taxonomy): domain Eukaryota; kingdom Metazoa; phylum Chordata; class Mammalia; order Rodentia; family Hydrochaeridae; genus Hydrochoerus; species Hydrochoerus hydrochaeris. Next base: position 41,703 of record PVLA01012484.1, on the reverse strand, counting down.
CCCTTTCCCTTCCTGAGTGGGTGCAGCATTCACACCACCAATCCTAGCACTAGACAATGAACCAATCACAAATGCTAGATTCAGCTGTGTCCATGACTGTACGAGGCTTTGGGGGGACATTTAAGCAAACCATAACAGCATTTATGACAGTTGCCTCTGCTTTTTTATCTACCAAACTGAGTGCCTAGGCACCTAGTCATATAAGAACTCAGGATAGTAGAGACACATTCTCATCTCCTTTTGGAATTACATGTTTTTTACCCCATGAAAACATTAAGACAAAAGTAATGAGTTGTAATCTCCTTCAAATTCATCGAAAGCAAGAAACTAGGATTCTATCAGAAATGTTTTCCATCCTCCCAGGAATTATTATGGATCTCTGTAAGTTATGAATGATAAACCTTTATTCTTTTTTCTCTTTAAATCCAAAAGGATGAAAACATTCTTGGTTGGCTCTGTCAGAGAGTGATGAACTGGAGCAGTCAGAACCCATTAGCATGGCCTGGGTGAGCTGCTATTCAATTCAAAAGCATTGATTGAGCCCAGGAACAAGTGCCACCAAAGGTCAATGATTTACTTCCACTCTTAATCCTACAGCTAAAGGCTGAACTTCTGCACGCTGTCACTGTGGCTCAGCATTGCCGCTGATGGGATCTACAGTCTCTGCCTCTTTGTTCTCATGGTTCCTTTTGTCATCATGGTGCTGCTGCTGACAGTATGCTTTTTACCCCCCACCCCCAACTCAATGTGTGGTGTGAACCAAAAACATTGGCATCACTAGGAACCTTTAAGGGTTGTAGAATAGCAGATACTGCCCAGACTTAAGGATCAGAATCTTAGTCAATAACGTGCTCGGGGGATCTGTGTGCACACTGAGGTTGCAGAAGGACTGGGACAGTTCTAGAGGCCAGAAGTCCGGAATCAGGTGTTGGCAGGCTGTGTTTGTACCAAAGGCTCAGGATGTGGGTAGAGACCTTCCTTGCCTCTTCCAGCTTCTCGAAGGTTCTAGTATCCTTGGCTTGCAGCAGTATCACTTGAATGACTACCTCCACCTTCAGTGCTTATCTTCTCTGTTTTATAAGGACACGTGATGAGATTTGAGGGTCACTCAGATAATCCAGGATGACTCTTTCTGAGATTCTTAATTGCATCTGTGAAGATCCATTTTGTAAATAAGGCCAACAATCATGGAATCATGGACCCTTTTTAAAAAAAATTTTTTTTTTTTTTTTAGAAGAGAGGTTTTCAGCACACTGCACACTACCTTGGAACATTCCCAGGCAGACTTCCTCCCAGCCCCTGACAGTGCTCACACTCCTTAGCTAGTCCATCACCTTTCCAGTTTATTCATGCCAACCCAAAACTGCCAAATAAGACCAGGATTTTGAATGCTTTTTCTAGTAGAGGCACTGTCCTAAGTATTTTGCACAGATGAACACATTTAATTTTGATAAGCTCTTGGGGTGGCCGCCATAGTTAGCAATCCTACTTTACAGATGATGAAACTGAGGCACAGGTTGCTTAAATGACTGCCTACTATTACACAGCTTGTAGAAGTGAGCCGGGGATACAAACCAGGCAGTCTGCACAAACTTCATTCTTCCCCAGTATGTCACGGTGCTTCTGAAATGATCAAAAGGCTATCTATAAGGCAGGAAAGAGAGGAGGTTATCCAAGTCAAGAAAACCTAAAAGCTGAGCTAGCCCAGTGTGGGGCCACAGAGGTGAAACCAGGCAAACTTCTGGTGTGCTTGGGTGCCCACACAGTGAAGCACACAGTTTAGCTTGAGCTCTGATAGTCCTACTGACAGTGTGTGGAGATCAAAGTGGAGATGAAGACAGAGATAGCCATGTGTTATACAGGTACTCAGCTTCATTCGAAGCTGGCACCTGAGCCACGTTGTGAATCTCCTGTGAAGAGGCCACTCAGAAATATAGATGGGACATTTGTTATGAGAGAGGTACTCCTATGGCCACCATGTAGACATAGGGCTCACAGTGACACAAGGGAGGACTTGCCCAAAGTCAAACAACTGGTAAGTCCAAACAAAGGAAGGGTGGGCTTATGTAAAGATAATACCATGCTGGGTTCCTTGACATAGAGGCACTTGAAACTGTAAATATTTATCCCAATCCATTTGCTCTCTCACCTAATGCTGTATAGAGGCAAATTCCCAGGAGGCAACATTAGCTGACTTAAGCCCATGTAGGTGTTCATCATCAAGGAAGGTCATTGGGTGTGTATTTAATGAATCTGTGAGTTGGCTTATTTGATCTGTACCACGCCTTGGACTAAACCATTGCGTTTTTTTACTAACTAGTATGTGAAGCATCCTTGAATTTGCTTTAAATGTCCCTTTTTTGAATGGTGACAGATGGAGTCCCCTTGCATTTATCCTTTACAACCTTCATGATTTTCACTGTTGGTTTGCAGTCCATTGCCACTTTTATTTTTCCAAGACTGAAAAATCTCACCCCTTCCTCTTATGTTTCAAGCTGACTTGGATAAGAGCCCAAAGTCCTTCTCAAGTCACAAATATTAAGAGATGGCTGGGCTTAGCCTTTTGAGCCCATAATCAATGGCCAGGCCAGAAGGATCAGGGGATCAGCTGGGGGATTTTGCAGCCCAGTCTTGAATCACCAGTAATTCAGAAGCACTGTAACCAAGGCTAGAGGCTCTAGATTACTTGCACCTCTATTCGTTTTCTGCTGTTATAATAGAATCCTGGAGACTGGAACATTTACAAAGAATAAAAGTTTAAGGTTAGGAATATAACTTAGTGGCAGAGCACTTGCCTAGCATTTGGGAAACCTCAGATTTGATCTTCAGCACTACAAAGAAAAGAAAAAGAATAGAAGTTTATTTAGCTTACAATTTTAGAGGCTGGGAACTCCAAGAGTATGGCATCAGTATCTGGGAAGTTCTTCTTGCTGCATCATAGGAGGGGAGAGGGTAACATTGCTGAGACAGAGAACAGGAAATGGGGAGAGAGATCCTTTGCAAAAGGAGAGTAAACCAAGAGATAGGAGGGTGTGTGTGAAAAAGAGAATTAAGAGGTATTATGTACATCTACTAACTTCTCATGATGAATGTGATCATTGTGTACTGCAAATGCGTACTAATAAAAAAAAGGGAAAAAAATCCAGATCAGCCAAACTCATCCTTTTATTAAGAACCCACTCCTGAGATAGTGCTCTAACCCACCGATGAGGGTGGTGCCCTCATGACCTAATCACCTCTTAGAGGTCTTACCTCTTAATACTATTACAATGGCAATTACATTTCAACATAAGGAAGGTACATTTAAACAGTATCAAATGCTCTGAAGGGAAGGCGGAACAAACCATTCGAAATGCACCTTGGCCAAAAGTCTATCTATGTGTTTAGTACAGAAATTCAGCAGCAGACATCACATGCCTAATTTTATTAAACTCAGCTTCACAGATTCATTGACATTCCCTTGAGAACATTTGATAGGGGCAGTGAGCCCAGATGCATGCTTGGAATCCAGACTGATTTTAAAAAAAAAAAATTATGTTGTTACAATGTCAATAAAAGATGGGAAGGATGTTTTAACAGCAGCACGTAGCATCTACTGAGTCCTGACTCTTTGTCAGGCCCTGTTCAAAGCCTAAGCTTTCATATGTTTTCTCATATAATCCTCTGAGGAAGAAGCAATTAAGTAATTTGCCAAAGGTTGCAACTAGAAGGTTGCAGAGCTGGGTTCAGTCCTGGCCTTCTCATGATTGGATTCCTAGCCATGATGCAGTACAGTATAACCAATACTCTAGGACCTTCATGTAGAATAGTCTGTGGCTGCTTTATTTACCATCTTTCATGGGTTCTTAATTTTGCCTGCTGTATTCCCAACATTGGGAAAATACAGGGAAGAACTGAATGGCAGGTCTGGGAGTGTTTTTGGAGGGGCAGCAGAGAGGATGGGAACTCCCACTATTAAGCATCTACTCTGTCCTAGTGAAGCACGCATCACTGTGGAGATGGATCTACTAACTGGATTTCAGATTCACTGAGTTCATAGAAAACATAATTGGCTAGAAATGGTCTTCCTTTTTTAGCTTTGGCCTTTTCATGCTAGTCTCATCTTGCCTTGTGATATTATGCTTGTTTCATGGAGGAATAAGAGGCCTCCTCATCAGAACTTGAATCTACACTGAGAAAAAAACCATTTTGGAGCTGTGCAGATCAGTTTACCTATTATCCTGGATCTTAGGATGCAGTACTGGGCAAAAGCAGAGATTGACAGCCAACAAACCTGGTCTGCTGATAAGAATGTAGAAGGCCTCTCTTAAAATATGCATGACCTAAACCCTGTCATGTGTCATCCCTTAGCTCTGTTACTTGAGAGATAACATACAGCGTGAAAAGTTGTCCCAAAGTTGATGGCATTAACTTCCAACTTGGCTTCCAATGCTTTGTCAAGTCTATGACATATGTTCCCCCATATTTTAATAGATCTGAAATTTGGATGTATCTTCCCATCAACAATGACTTATATTCACCAGCATTTTGTCTTTCTTAGTAATATTTTAAATAATGGTGCATCAATTAGAACGTCTTACATTTGAGGAAGCATGGTAGTGCTGGTATTTATTTGTTTTTACTCCTCATTTTTAAAACAAAGCCTGATTTGATGACTTTTTTCCACTTTGAGACCAGCATCTGACGTCTTCCTTATGTGCACTTGAGTGACTCACCTCCCATGTCTTTCAAGCCAGAGGCATTGGAAAAGTGAGACTGACTTTTGTCACCAGGGTCTAATAGCCCCCAAAGAGTTGTTATGATGTTGATTTTTTTATCCCCTCTTCTTATATAATATCAGTAGTTTTATGGGATCTCAGGAAATTGTAAATTGGAAAGTCGTATTTTAAGATTTGAGGGTTTACCTAATAATTTATATCCTTGAGTCTGATATTAACAACTTGATTACCACCTAAAATGAGTTTGGTTGAACTTTATTAAGTGTTCTATAAAAGACTGGATTGACTTCCTTTATATTTGTTCTTCTATATCTCTAATCTTAATTGGCTGGTCATTAACATAATTACTACAGCCACATTAGTGCACAAATTTCCTGATGGCACAAAAGTCACCATTATTTAATGTGTGTATCACACTTGATTTCCAGAAGACACATGGGTTTATGATTCATCACCTCTTGGTACAAGCTGTTTTCCCATAAGGTAATATCTAAGGTGACTTGATTTTATCTTATCTGAGAATAAAGTAAGAGGAAAACAATTAGAAGTATTTTAAGAAAAGACACTTCAGAGGAAAATAAGTGATTTGGAAAGTTCAAAAGGATCACTTACCTCTGACAATAATCTGTTAAGGCAATCAGAAGAAAAGTGTCAGGAAATTATTTGATATCCTTAGTACAGTTTAAAATGAAACCCGGCTTCTAAGAAAGAGAAAAGGATAGTTGTAAGGAGAGAATAGACTAAAACAAAATGTTCCAAGGCAAAACAGAGATAAAGAAAAAAATGCACAAAGGCAAAATGTTAAATATTAGAATTAATTTCACATTAATTTTGTTGAATGGAAGTCACTGAAGTGAGACACAACAATGACAAATTGTCACAATGCAAGGAAAATTTCAATAATAAAACTAATGAGAGGAAAATGATAAATTTAGGAGACAGAGATTTAACCCATGGGTAATTGGTGATCCCAAAGAACATATTAGAAAAAGTAACCATAGAGTCACTAAAAGATTATTCTGAGCTAAAGGCAAGGTGTGGGTGTGTTTTTCAGGGGAAACTACCTGCTTATCACAGTAGCCTCAAAACTCCAATCAGATGCTCAGTGTGCTACCTTCCATTTGCTGGCAGCATTGTTCCCTGGCTGAAAGTTTCCACCAGATTCTTTGCATCCAGCAGGGAGGCAAGCACTGAGAAAGAGGATGGAGAAGGTACCTCTGCTCTAATTGCTGTGTTAGTGAGCTTTCTATTATTGTAACAAATACATTAGTGCCTTGGTTCATGAACTTAATTTGTTCCACGACTCTAGGGAAAATGGCAGCATTTGTGTTCATGTGAAGAAGATGGCCATGGTTGTGTTTGTCTCCCGATGCAGAGTTTGTGAATGGAAGCAAAATTTTTCCAAATGCTTTTTTTGCCAACTGAATTATTCGCAAACAGAAGTGTTTGTGAACTGTGGCATTCCTGTACCTGTGAGAAATCAATTTAAAAGAGGAAATTTTATTTTGACTCACTGTTTTGGAGGTTTTAGTTCATGGTTCAAGCCATTGCTTTGAGCTTTTGGTGGCACAAGACATCATGGAAGGTGTGGATGTCAGAAAGGGCCTGTCTTAGTCACTTTCTCATTTCTAAGACACAATACTAGACACCCACAACTTAAAGGATGAGAGGTTTATTTTGGCTCCTGTTTTAGTTTGTGGTTGGTTGGCTTCAAGCCAAGGTAGCATGGCAAAAGGTCATGGTGGAGGAAAACTGCTGACATCATGGTACCCAGGAAGCAGAGACAGGGGAAATGCAGGGCCAGGGAGGGAGATAAACTCCCATTGACTGTCCTCTTCCATCCAGCCTCACCTCCTAACACCAAGCCAGCTATAGTGTCCCTGTAATCTAATCACCTTCCACAAGCTCTGCCTTTGAGTGCATGAGCCCTTAGGGGAGCATGAGCCCTTAGGGGAGACATCCAGATATAAACCACAACAGGGTCCATCTACTCATGGCTGGGTGAGAAAACAAAAGAAATCAGTGTCCCACAATCTCTTTGAAGGGTACATTCCCGATGTCCCAAAACCTTCAGCTAGACCTTCCCTGTTATATGATCCATCATCTTTCAGTAGTGCCTCGCTAAAGACTAACCCTTTACCCATGGACCTTTGAGGGACATTCCAAATCTAAACTAAAGCAATTGTCTAAGCTACAGGTGATGCCCATAGCTTCTGCTTGCATTGCAGGACTCTGCATTCCATGTGATCTGATCCAGAAGGAGCTATGACAAGTGGGTTTGAGGCTAGTGTGGTGTTGTCTCTGACACATGAACATGCTAATACAAAACACACTAAAAATGCACAGAAGTTTAAACAGCTCTTTTATTAGTATCTTCATGATAAAAACTCAAACTACTGAGTCATCAGGGAGAGGAGTGGAAAGTCAACAACGTACATGTTATTTTTGCCATTTCATTCTTGACATCCAGCAACAGTTGGAGCTTCATTGCACAGACTTTTGGGATGTTTCCACATGGATGTTCTGGAGGCCAGCAGTTCCCCATATGAACCATTAGATCCTCCCACTCATAATGTGTTTCCTTTACTTCCCACCATCTTCTCTTCCTGAGTCTGCTAACTCTCTTCCCCCATTCCGTCAAACCAGCAAACTCAAGAGAGTTGTGAATTTTCAGATTCCTCAGTCTGGAGAGGGGAGGAGTGGTGGCAGATCCCTCAGGCCTAGATGCCGAGAGTTCTTATAATTTTCTCTTGTTCCCAGTTAATGACAAACAAAAATGCCCCAAAAGACTAATAAAACAAAGCTGGCAAAGTAATTTTGGCTTCAATAAAGGAGTTAAAGGAGTATTTATTTCTACCTATGCTATCCAAGGATATAATTTATGCCATAGAGGGGATATTGTCCAATAGCTGTTTCCATGATGTCTCGTCTGGAAGTGGATATGGGGGACAGGAATAGCCCTCCCACATGATTCAGTGTGTTATACCTCACTTTCCTATTGAAGAATAAACACATCCAGACTGGGCTAAACAGAAGACTCATTGTTTTACGTTTGAATTTGATAAAACTGGAACTTTTCAAAATGGCATTAGATATAGTCTTGCCTAAGGACTAGAGGTAGACAAGGTGATTCAAAAGTATCTGAGACAGCCAGAGGCATGGAACAGCCAATCAGAGGACATGTCAGCTTAATGAGACACCCTTTTTTGATGGGCTTTTATCTGCCTGGTCTCCAAGTCTAGTTGATATTTTTACTTGAAAGACTGAGTATTTTAAGGCTAAGCCTAGCCATCCTGCTGGTTCAGCCCTGCATGCATCGCTAGAACTTCCTCAATACCCCTTCTTTTTCCTTTATGAAGGCATGAGGCCCATACAGTGCTGTGATCAGTGGAAGAGGCACCTGAAGAGTAAGTTAAAGCCCAATGCTATACTCTTGTGGTTGGGAATCATCTTGCTGCTTTCCTAAGGTTTTTCTGGAGCACTGTCTATTTCCTTCTCCCACCAGGTATTGTAACAATCCCTCTGAGTCTCCCTCACCCAATGCCATCATGGGCCTTCTGAGCACGAGAATTGTGAATTTCATCTCCTGAGCCAGGCTCTGGATCATGCCGGGTACTTAATGAAAGAATTGATTTTGAGTTCAGAGAAGGCAGGACTCAGATGCTGGCTCTACCTGCATTACAGTGACCTGGTAGCCAAGCAAGTATGTGTAGGTGATCCATTGCCATCTGTCATCATTGTCATCACTGAAGCCCACCTGTCCTCCTACAGAAGACAGCAGCCTCCTTGTTACCTGAAAGCATGGTGGCTTGCCTCGTCAGTGAACATTTGAGCTGTCTATTCTCTCTTGTCTCCTAATCCCTATCTCCTTCTGAGTGGGGAAAGAGCTCAGTTCTGAGCACAAACGACAGATACAGGATATGGAATCATCCATTCAGGTGTTGCCTAAATCCTTGGGGTTTCCGTCAGGAAGGCGAAGCGTAAGTTTTGGGCTGTGGCCATTTGCAGATTTCCATTCTTCACCTTTCCCCAGGCCCCTGGGCCCACTCACCTTCATTTAAAAGAATGGAGCAGGAAAGTGTTGCAAAGTGTGAAGAGCACAGGCTTTGGAATCAGATGTGATCATAGTTAGGTCCTGTCCTTTACTAGTAAGTGGCCTGGAACAAGTCACTTGGTTTCCTAAAGCCTTAGTTTTCCTACCTGGTAAACCAGGATGCTGATCCTTCACTGCAGGGCTGGAGAGAAGCGCTGACATCTGTTGAGGTTTTACAGCTCTTGCTGATTGAGTAACATCTTTCTTTAGGATCTAACTCAGGATCTTGGTTCCCATAAGTGTGGACCCCATGCTTCCGGTGTCCTGACCCAACAAACACTGAGCACTGTATCTCAGATGACTCCTGGCTTTCACTTTCAGTGTCCTATATTGTGTTGACCTTAACAGTTGATTGCATATGTATTTGTGTGTATCTGTGTATGTTTTGTTTGTATTCATCTTTTTCTTGTAAACAAACATGACTGTGAGTCTCCAACAAGTTTGGCTGTGTCTCATTCCTTCCAGGTATCTTCCTTCTCATGTCCAGTTCTTGCTTACTCCTGGGCACCAATAGATATTTGGTGAATAATTGTGTTGTTTGTTAAGAGGGAATGGGAATGATTACCTCAGTAAGGCATGTAGGACCCATTCTTTCCACAGCATGAAATTCCTGGTCATGGAGAATAGAAAAAGAATTGTCTACAACTACTACTAGGTCTGAGGCCCTTTGCTGGAAAGACTTTGAAAATCTCTTGTATGTTGTTAGGAAACTGTGAATGAGGGATGCTGAGAAACCAGTACATTTTGGGGCTGTAGCAATTGGGGCTTAAAGGATTTTTCTAAACCAGGTATGGGGTGAATGTCTATAATTCTAGCATTCTAGGAGGCTGAGGCAGGAAGATGGAAAATTTGAGCCCAGTCTGGGCAATTTAGTGATTTAGCAAGACTGTGTTTCAAAAAAGGGGAAGGAGATTTTTTTTCTAACCAACTGGAATTCCGGAGATAGAACTACTTCTTTCCTTCCTCTGTCTTTTCTCCCTCCTTTTTTTCTTGTAAACTACTTTTGTCCTAAATGATCATAGCAGTTCCTACCTGATGTGGAATTTTTGAAAACTCAGAAGCATGTGAAGAGATGTTGATAAGTGTTCCCTGTGATCCACTGATGTAGGGCCATGACCTTCCCCTTTATCTGAACACACCAGGCAGGGTGTGGTCTTGTCTCTCATTCAACTGCCTCCATTTATTCTGCAAAGCAGCAACCGCACACCCAGCTATGACTGTCTCCTCTCCAACTTGGGGGGAGTCTCGTTCAGGGATTGGTGAGTTTGGGGTTCTGACTCTGAGCCTTAGGCTTGCAACAAATGCTGTGGTGTCTTGGCCCAGAGCTAAGCTGGGAGGCCAAGGCCTGGGCTTTGCAGGGCTGGTGACACGGAGGGGCTGTGCCTGCGGCAGTGGTGGGCAGCTGGAGATGACGGCTTCCTGGGTCTTTTCTCTTTGGGCTCTGCATACCAAGCCATGTAACTGTCTGTTGCCATCTAGAGGCCCCCAGTGAAGTGGCAAATGATGAATCACTCACCTCTTCTCAGGGTGTATGGACTCAAGGGAGATTTTAGCACAAAGTCAGGCAACTTGGGCATGTGTTACTCCCCTAATAGACCCTCCATTCTTTTTATAGCCACAAGCAGTGTTGCACAGAAATGAGATTTCATATTCTAGTGGGTGTGTGTACTTGGTGTTAGTGAGGCAGAGAAGTAACAGGAGTGTGTTTCCTGACTTATATCCCCAGTTGTCCTCTCACTGGACTGGATTCCAAGCAGGGTCTGCTGAGGAGAGACAGAGCCATGAGAACTCCAACTGGGGATACTGAGGAGAAGCTCTTGGGCTCCCTGAGAAGGGTGCATGTGGGGTGTGTGTCTTCAGTGGGGGAAGTGAGGAGGTCCTAGAGGGAAGAGGTCAGAGAAGAGAAAGACAAAAGTTTGGGGAGTCAAAAAGCCTGCAGTGTGTATTGCTTGTTTTTCCTTCCTCTTTGTCCCCTATGATCAGTGTTACACTGTGGAGCTGGACTGATACTTGCAATCAGTTGCTAGAGTTTTGCTTCACCATAGAGGAGAATAGTGACTGGAGGGGCTTAACTGTTGGGTTCTATACCAAAAGGATGGTTTTACAGGAGGAGGCAATTTACACACTAAGGCTCCTGCCACTATGTGTCCACAAACACCTGGCACTTCACCCTGGAACAAGCTGCTTCTGGTTCCATCGTATTACGCTGTATGGTGAGCCTCCCTCAGGCCTTCCTCACCCTCACCCCCATGCCCCAGGCCCTAACCAGTTTTGCTTTGCTAAGCTGGCCCAAATTTCTGGTACACCATTAATTGCATTTGAGTTCAGCCAGCATTCATTCAACACCCACCTCAGCACCAGCCTTAACGGCAGCCTGGCACATGGAGAAATGCCTAAGATGGGCGCCTACCTGCTTAGAGCTCAGGAAATGGACTGCTGCTGGGGGGCTGCAAGTGGAATGAAAGAGAAGAGTAATAGTGATGTAACAGCTGGAGATGGGGACATGGGGGCAGGCTCCCAGGAGAGTGGACCACTGGACTAAAGGAGGAGGTAAAGAGGAAAGGGCATTCCTGGCAGACACAGGGCCCCATGTGCATCTTGTGTCCTGCAAATACACAGCAACATGGTAGATGGGGGATGGGGGGAAGGGGGGTGCAGAGGCCCATGAAGCTGCAGGCATCAATTCAGAGGTAGGACCTCACCCTACGAGTGACCATCTCAAGAAGCTGGGAGGATAGAGAGAAAGACATAGGCCTGTGGTCAATTAATGGGTTTAATTCTTTTTCAACAGGGAGCACACATTTTGTTTGAAAAAGTAAATTCAGAATTTATATTGTGCATTTGTGAGAGGTGAAAAGAATACCTGCCATTTTGGAAATAGAATGTAACTTTGATTAAGTTTTGGCTGGAAGAGAAGGAATTGGAAAAAATGGTGTGGGAAAACTGCCCCTGTGAAGAACAGGGGGTGTTAGTTAGCAGGGCAGTGGCAGGTATGGGCCAGCTTTGCACATTTAAAACAACCCTTTGGTGTGCTTGGATGGCAGGGGGAAACAGAGTGGGAGAGAGGACAGACCAAGGGCCAGAACCCTTGAATGGGGGGAGAGGTAGAGGCATGATTTAGACTTGTGCTCTGGATGGTTTAAAGCCTTTACTACTTGAAACCAGTTTCTGACAACCACTGAGATGCACAGGACAAGAGGAGGAAACAGTCAAGGTTGCTTTTCCGGGATGACTGGGTGCCAATGTTGTGGTGGTGACTGGTTGGTAGGGTCAGAGGAGAGGGGCTGGTTGCAGAGAGAGAGGCTCTGGTGCAGGGTTGGTGGGAGAGATGTTCTGTTTCATAAGTTGATTTTAAGATGGCTCTGAGATTTGCAGGTAGGCAAATGCTTCACAGTCTAGTGGGGAGCCAAGGACTGGAATCCACCACCTGACTTTTCCCACCTCACAGCACATGCTGACAGCACACTGAGTGCAGGTGGCCATGAGGTTCCTTGTGCCTGGTGCTTTCTGAACTACCAAGGATCGTTTTCTCACCAAAGCTCACGCTGCACCTTGCTTGTCAGCTCTGCCAAAGCCTGCAAGTGGTTCTCAAGGTACACGCTGAGGTTATGCTGGGCTTGATCCTGCCACTAGCCAGGCTCTGAGGGTTCTTCCAGGCCAAGGTCATCCAAAGTCCCCAGAGCACCAGCCCTGTCCAAGTGCAGGGGCCCTCTTGGGTAGCCCTGGCATACGGCCTCTCTATCTTCCCTTTTCCTCATTAAAACTTGCTGATGCCTGTCCTGGCTCTGCTCAGCCTGACTCTGCAGCCAGATATTTGACAGTTTGCTGCCATGATTTACCGATAATAATACCTTTGCCCCTGGTGCTTTTCAGGGGCGTCTTCATTTCAATTAGTGGATAACATCATAACAAAAGGAATGGAATTTCAACACTCACAGAGACTGAGATGGGACTTATTTTCTTCATGGTATTGTTTTGCTCATCTGGAAACAGATGCCTGCCTTCCTACATGAATGGCACATGTCACTTCCAGAGACAAAGGATACATTCTCTTATTGCACACAAGAAATCACTTAGGCTCTTGCCTGACATGGTGGTACATGGCTGTTATCCCAGTACTTGGGAGGCTGAGGCAGGAGGAATGCTGTGAGTTCGAGCCAGCATGAGCTACATAGTGAGTTCAAGGCCAGCCTGAATTCAGTGAGACCCTGTCTCAAAAAAAAAAAAAAAAAAAAGTCGCTTAGGCTGTAACAGTTGAAATCTTAGTTGGTTTTAGTCCCAGGCCACTCTGTGACTGGGTGCTGGGCCAAGTAGGAAGCTAGTGCTTGAAGTGATACAACTTGCCTGGGTACAGGACTGGTCTAAGGGAAAGCAGTGGAGCCTGTCACTACACTGGGTCAGCCCTGGAAGGGAAGGCGCCTGTATTGGTGGGCACTGGACAGAAGCAGCGTCAAGTGGTGGCTGTGAGTTTGTTCTAGGCAAAAACAAAACCACTGAGAGGGGGATGCAGAATAGTACTAAACATGCCAACCACACAGCCTTGCTCCTAGAAGCAAATTTCATGCCTCCAGCACCTCCAGGAACTGAAATGCTGAGCCCGGGCCTGCTGGCTGGGTTAAGGATGAGGCTGTGCCTTAATGGCAGGTAGCTGTCCAGAACTCTCCCAAGCATATCATACCATCTACACCCACAATCCTCGTCTCTTGTGGGTGGGACGATTCTCCCTGGATGGTGATTTTACCTGAGCAATTATAGGGAAATGAAACTCTCAACCTACTAGATGTCTGGTCCAAGTTTGTATTCTCTAGAACTGAAGAATGAATTTTAGGAGGTTTTTGAGAGAAAGAAAACTTCTGTCCAAGAGGAGATGAAAGGGATCCTGAGTGAAATGCCAAAGACTCTGTCTTTCCTAGGGACTTTTCTAGAGCAAAATCACAAAGTGAGGCAGGTCTAAAGTGGGGGAAAATGGGAACTTGCAAGGCGGGCATGAGGTGGGACAGAAATATGGCGGACCAATAAGATTAATTGCTCCGTAAAATTGGTTAAATTGGGGACAAATGGGGAAGTGAGTCATATAGCAAGCTGGCATGCTTAAACAGCAGTGAGTCTTTCTATAGGGGGTTGGATGGTGACTCCTGGCTTCCTCAGGGCGATAGAGACTTATTTAGAATATCAATCCCAGATGCTTATCCTTAGAATGTGTATTTGTTTGCTCTTTTGTCTTGAGGTCTGGCCGTGGGAGGTGTCTCTCTCCTCTAACATTTCTTCTTCTGCACTGGGTCCTTTGAGGGCCCAGCCCTGTCTGACTGCCTATATTATTTCTGTCTAACTCAGCTGCCTCTAATAATGGTTCTATTAAGGACAGTTATCAGGTCAGGAATGGAGATGAACTGAACCAAAGCTATGTCAGGTGGCCAGGGGACAGTCAGGAATGCTGCCAGTCCTGAGTCAGACAGTCCCTGCACCTCTGGAAAACTATCACTCTTGTATGTGTGCTAAAACACTTTAATGTGTAATCTTTTGAAGACCTTATTTTTCAGGATTTTTTGAGAAGTAAATCACCCATCTTTGTAAGATAATAATAACAGTACATTCCTTCTTCAGGCGTACTCAATGACCTTTTATCCAGGCACTAACTGGGGACTTTGTTCTCTTGAGTTCTAGCTGAAGTGGTTTTGAATTCACCAAGTCATGGCTTGTTTTAAATCAGAGGCTCTCCAATTTGCCTAGAGCATGATGTTTTTCAGGCTATTTCTACCTTTGGGGCTGCATTGTCTGTAAGTTTTGTAACTGGCAGTGAAATATTTTGGGGAGGGATCCCAGAAAGCGATCTTATTCTTGGGTTCTGGCAGGAATCCCACATTTTGCTTTTTCCACCACGCAGCAGCCTTCTTCCTCTGAGGCCTCACCAACCAGCATTTAGCAGAGGGATCTACCACTTGCCTGTTGAAAAGGAATTTTGATCCCAATTGTAAAGATAATAATGCTTTCTTTTCCTTTTATAGATATAAGTTGTTTTCTAAAATTCAAAACAATTGCTTGAACTTCACTTTTAAGATTTTTCCCAACAGTTTGTGAAATAAATCAGATTGAGAAGGGTCATAGTGCTACGAATAACATCCTGATGTTTGCTATGTTTGTGTTTTGTTTCCCAGTTTCCACCTTGATGGCTGAGGTTGTATAGATGCAGCTGGCACCCCTGAGAGTGGAATACGGGGTGCAGACCCAGTGCTGAGAAGACAGACCCTTCAACAAGGCTGGGATAGCCTCCAGGTAAGTAGCCTTGGCATTTAGAGGTGATGGGGGTGATGCACACTTTGCAGTGGGCCCATCCAACAGGGATGAGCTTCCACACACTCAGGTCATCATTCTGAATGCCCTACCCCATCCTGCTTACTCAAGAGCTGCAAGAAAATTTGCCTGACCTTTGAGGTCCTAGTTGCTAGATCCCTACTCCCCTATGCCTGTCTCATCCCCAACAAGGGGAAAAGCCCCTCTATAGCCAGCAGCAAAGAAACTTCAGGAGACAACTCACTGCCTAACAGGGCAGCTGTCCCATCTTTCTGTTATGGAGCTGCTCCTGCTGTCAGAACACTCTTTACACCCTCAGGAAAATCTCTCTGTCTGAAGCGACCACCTGGCTTCCTAATTCTGGTCCTCAAGGGTCTAGGGAATCAGCCAATCCCCTCTTCTACAAGACAGCCCAACTGATGCTGGGGACAAAAAATGGAATGGAGAGATGAGGATCTGGGGTCATAGACAGTCCTGTATGAATCCATTGTTGTATGTGTGATCCTGAGGCAGGTTAATTAACCTCTCTGAAGTTCAGTTTCTGTGTGTGAAAGTCTTGGACAATAATATCTGCCATAAAGTGGTCCTGGAAATGAGAATAAATCATGAATAGAAGTTGCTGGATGCTATTCTGTCACCAATCCTCTGTTACCAACTTGTGGTCTGACAGTTCAATTCAGTTGAACAATTATATGTCTGAGTTAAATGGCCCACCAAATATCTACAAGTTAAAAGACAAAGTCATCACCAATAAGAGTGTTCCCTCTTCAGACACCAGCCACAAATGGGATCCCCAGACCACTTGCACTTCTGTCTGACTTAGCTTAAGTTTGGGAATTCCTACAACTCCTCTTCAGTTTCCACAATTCATTAGAATGGCCCTGAGAAGATACTAAAATTGCTGTACCTACAACCATAGTTTTATTATAAAACTCTGAGTCAGAAGCAGTAAATGCAAGTCACATAGAGCAGGGGCTGGGTGGGATGGGGACACACAGAGGTCTGTGCCCTCTCCTCATGGCATCTGGGTTTATCATTATCCAAGCATCTGTGTATTCACAATTAGGAAACTCCCCAAGGCTTGAGTGTCTAGAGTTTTGGAGTTTTGTTTATCTAAATCAGGGGGCTTATTTTATCAAAAGCACAGTTGATTAAATCATTTGTCATTTGTCTTACTTTTCTCTTTTTGCTGGGACAAAGTACCCAACACCCAAAGTGAAGGAAGGAAAGGTTTATTTAGCTCACAGTTTGTAAAGGTTTTAGTCCATGATCAGCTGGCTCCAAAGCAGAGTGGCATGACAGCGGGGCAACAGTTTAAGGCCTTGGAAGACAGTGAAGCAACAGGACCAAAAAAGGGTGGGAAGCAAGCCTATTTTCCTCCTTATATTGTAAGCAGGCTACCTGCCCTAAGGCAGGTGTAGCTCACATCATCTCTGCCCTCCTCTTGCATAGGCTCAGGATGTTTACCAAGTGAGGACCCTGGGCCCCTGCTGAGTCACTTAGTTAAACTGCTAAACTTCTCCAATTGACACATGAATCAATCATTATAACATCCTAGAGCATAAACAGTCACCCTGGGGCATGTCCTCTACACCCTAGGATGTAGAACTGCTGAGTTACTTAGTTAAGCTCCTAAACCTCTGAAGTTGACACAGTGTATCAACCATTACACCCTTTAAATTCAGCTCCCAGCCTCTCTCCCTCCTTGGGCTGAAACTCCAACCTTCTAATTATGCACTTCATCTTTCTGACCAGATTCTCCCTTGAAACTACCTATTAGCATAAACTCAGATCAAGTTGAATGGGGCTCATTATGAATAACAAAAGATATTCTTACTATCTTTTGGATACTGAAAAAAATTCTAAGGGTTTTAAGGCCTTGTGCCAGGAATTGGGAACAAAACCCAGTTCATTTTTTCCCATCACATGTGGCTGAACAGATACTGGTCTCTGATCTTCTTCCTCCTGTTTAGCCTCTTTCTTGTCATCTCCAGGTTGACATGTTCCCATTATCAGGAAACTGTGCATTCTCAGTTTCTTCCTAGTTGTTCTCCCTTTGTTAGTACAGCTCATCATTAATCTTTTGGACTAAAGTACATAATTACAGTTATTTAGTGTACACCTGTTTAACCATTGATTCACAAGTCTTTCATTACTCAAGTTCCTAATGCTAAAATGATTCTGACCCCTAAATGACACCTACATTGACCAAAAGAGTTAATAGTACTTGCTACACTCCATGCCTTGTTTTAAATACTTCACATAAACATGCACATTAACTTTGATAGTTCTTAAAGCCACTGTTTGAAGCAATTAAATTATCACCTCTATGTAATATGAGGAATCTGAGGAACAGTTAGGTTAACCAGCCCAAGATTACAGAGCTAATAATGGACATAGCTGAGATTTGAACCCAGGTAATTCTTGTTCTAGAGTCTGTACCTTAGACCATGAAGCTATCTGTATGTGATTCTGATCCTTTGTGAATCCCTTGATCCATTGTGGGAAGGGAAGGAAGAATCACAAAAGAATGCCTCTGGTTCTTGCCTCTGGTTCATGAAGCCAAAGGCTCTGCCCAAGCCCCTGTTTTCGTGCTGATGGAGTCAGCTTACACCATCCCCACAGGAGCATCTCAGGAAGAGCCCTAAGTAGGGCCGAGACCAGCTTAGGCAGGACCAGCAGGGCAGAGGACGTAGCAGCATGGCTCCTCTTCCTCAGGCTTAGGACTTCTTGGTTCCTCATGTTTCAGAGAGGAGTGAGCTGCTTCACAGCCTTCACATTCCCATTCCTGAGAAGTGCAGCCACTCTACAGAAAAGGGAAGAAGACCACCTTTTCCTGCCTGCATTGAAAGGACTCAGGTTAGGAAGGCTCAGTACAAGGCTGTGCTGGCTCAAACAATCAGTGTTCTAGAAAAGCTGAGAGTTTAGCAGCTGGTGGGCTTGAAAGGATTGCAGGGATCTCACATCTCCGTGTTCACATCCAGTGTCTTCATATTATATGTGTGTGTGTGTGTGTGTGTGTGTGTGTAGGGGTTGCTTGTTGCTATTTTAAAAATAACATTTGAGGTTCAGGGCATTGAAAGTGCCAAAGAGAATTATTTGCCATGATGAGTCACAGAACTGAGCAGTGGTGAGGTTGAGTGGGGTGATGCAGTGGAAGGCTTTTGGTTTGCAGCATTGCTTGTCAGGAAAATCTGGGTGATGATCACACATCTGCACGGCTGTAGTACAGTGCACTTGTATTTGACCTTGGCAGTCTCTTCTCATTCTCCAGGCCCAGACATGAGGCTGGATGGGAGCATGATGGAGGCGAAATATTAACTGATCCCAAGCTCATGGGATTGACTTGAGGCCACAGGCCACTGTCAGTTGCTCATGTATGATCTTTGCAAGTGTTTCTCTTTTATCATTTGGCTTGAGGAACAGGCCCCAGGGGAAGCAAGTAAGTCCTTGCTGGGAAACCCAGATCCTCTACCCTTCTGTCTTTTCTGAAATGGATCTGTCTTCAGTTTAGATAAACTGTTTAGTGTCAGAGCTGGAAGGCAGCCCCAGAGGTCCTTCTTGTCACTCCCTCACTTAGGGATGTACAAAGTGAGACCCAGAAAGGGAGTGACTTGCCCCAGCTCATGCAGCTATCAAGTAACAGAAATGAGGTAAGATTTCAGGTCTCTTATTCTAGCCCAACTGAATTCTACCAGAAATATCGCTAACAGATCCAATCACTCTTTCTCCATTTAGATGAATAAAAAAGAGTCTGGATTTAAATGTTTCTAAGTGCAGCCTGCAGTTGTTCTATCAAACTGCCAACTCTATTTTAAAATAGGCTTTCGAGAATTTTTTTGGTGGGTCACCTCTCCTAGAAGACTCTTCCTCCCACTCCTAGTTACTTATCCCTGTGTCTTGTTGCCAAATATCATAACAACAAGACTGATAAGAGTGGTGCTGATTAGGGAAGACCTGCTAAGGGCTTTCATAAGGAGATGATGAATTAGTGAAAGGACTAGGAACAGGGGCTACAGTTTGTCAGTCTTGTAGAAACAGGTTATGCTGGCATATGGTGTCCAGACCAAATGTACCATGGCAGGGGTTGGTTTGAGTGGTCCTGAACAGGTATGGGAAGTGACATGATATGGCATGAGTTTAGAAACATGTGGTTTCATGTCATCTTTGTTTGGCTTGCTAAAAATAGCCATCTCCTGGAAAGGACGTTATATTACATGTTACAACCATTAACATATAGCCTGCGATATTTCAACCCAAGTTGCTCTTTAGAATCACTTATGGAGTTTTTAAAAAAATCCTCATGCTCTGGTCACCCTCTAGACTAACTATACTAGAATCTCTAGCATCAGTGGTTTAAAGTTCCTCTGATGATTTCAGTGTGTAACCAAGATTGAGAAGCATTGCTCTCGGCATGAGTTCAGGCCATCATGAAACCCTTGAGGTACTCTGTCTATGTGCCTTCCCTTAAACTTGCTATTCACATTTCCCTGAAAGAAAGCATGCAAACAACAACCACAAGCCGCTTGGGTATTCTAGTCGATAGGATGCACTTGCACTTGTCTTTTTTGGGCTAATCTATGGCACTTATCCTCCACTATACCACCCAGAGACTGTAATGGTAAAGGGCAGAGTCCTGACAGGTTGGAAGAAGAGGCCCTAGGCAGCTTAGGGACAGGGAGAATAGCCCCTACTGGTCATCAGCAAGACCTCCTTTGTAATGAAGCTGGAATGAAAGTTAATGAAGTTAATGCTGAGGAACATGGGACTGCTGAAGCAAGGCTGGAGGGGGTCAGGGACTGGTCAGCCAAAGGTCAAGTGCAGATCAGGACATGGGAGATCAGGAGCATTCTCCCAGACAATAAAATGGCACCCCCTCACCTCAGACAATGGGAGCCCAAGGAGGAGCAGAGGGGTGGCAGAGTATGGATGAGATCCTAGAACCTGAGCCCTGTTAATATTCTTCAATCTCCTTATGTTCAAAAGCGAATTATGGTTCACTCAAAGTGTATATCTTCTTTTTTTGGGGAAGGGCCAGCAATCACCAAGAAAAAGCACAGGATGGGGAAGGTGCATACCACAGTCTTAAAGGCTGGCAGAGCTGACATGTGAGAGGAGACTGGCTTAGCCAAGGTCCCATAGTCAGGAAGTGAAGGCCAAAGTTGCAGCCTGACTTCTCAGAAGAGCTCCAATATAGCAACATAAGACATTCTTCTATTCTTCATTCATGCATTTAAATAGGCATGCTTGAGTAGAAAAAAGATATGGCTTGATGGTCTTCACTGCATGGCTCAGGCCTCAATATTTTGGACACTGGTCACATGGCTCCCTTCACATGCTATTAATTCTTTGTTTCTCAGTATACATTTAGTGAAATTTGGGAAAAAACACACTTTTCTCTAATACAAATCACTTACTTCTTTTAAATTTGGTAAGAATTTGATTTCTGCGTTAAACCATATTTTACAAAAACAGATTCACCAGTGGCTCCTTTCCAGGGGCTAGAGCATTGAGCAAAGTGTTTCCTATGTTTTAGTAGAGATGCTTGTTTGCAAATGTCCCCACCATATATTTTGAGGATGCTTGCAAGAGGGTCTACATTTATTTGTATATTTATTTATTTACACTTACGTAGCTATGCGGGGAATATAATCCAGGGCCTTGGACATGCTAAGCAAATGACATAGTCCACTGCCATTTAGATGAAATACTGACTCCCACTAAATAGTTTCCGCTGTGTAAGTATGCATCGCAGAAATGCTCAAAAGGTGTTGCAGGTCACCCTTCCTCTGGGAAACTCCTATGCAACCCTAGTGTGACCAGTTAAGCCTGCCCTGTGTTTTCACAGGCCTGACCCACCACAGCGCCCCCTATTGGTCGGCACGGGCAGGGACGGTTGCGTCCCGCGTCTGGCCTAGTAGTCACCACTCTGCTTAATCCTACCACCCCCTCCCCAAACTTCCAATTTAGGAAGCGTGGGGTCCGCCTTCCTGGACCGACATGCCGCACCCCCTGTCCTTCCTCTGCAGGGTTCCAGGAGCCGATCGCAGCCCTAGCAGGAAAATGAGTGAAGAGACGGTCCCTGAGGCCGCCTCCCCGCCACACCCCCAGGGGCAGCCCTACTTTGACCGCTTCTCTGAAGAGGACCCGGAGTACCTGCGACTTCGCAACCGGGCTGCCGACCTGCGGCAGGACTTCAACCTGATGGAGCAGAAGAAGCGCGTCACCATGATCCTGCAGAGTCCTGTGAGTGGGTCCCACCCAGCTGCAGGGCATGCACAGGCGAAGGAAGAGGGAGCGAGGGGCGAGGGGAACAAGACCAGTCGCTCCTCTTCTCTGCTCAGCGTGGGGGCAGTTTAGGCCCTCTGAGCGACGACGCTGGTCTGCCACATGGTGTTTTCTTCCTGGTCACTAGTGGATGGCTAAAGCTGGGCGTGTGCAGACAGCTTGGTTCAGAAAAAGGGAAGGGGCCAGGAGAGCCGCCTCAGTGCCCTTTGCCCTCAGATTCCGTTTCCAGTCTTTCCCGCGCCACAGCAGAGGGCGCCCCAGAAGACTTGGTGCCTCCCTCTACTGAACTCGCTGTGGCAGGAACAAGGCTTGAGGTGGGGAGAGTGGAGGTCTCGAGAGGGCAAGGATCACGGGACAGGAGTGGAGGAAGCAAGATCACGTTGGGATCATCCTGCTCTCTCCAGTCCTGAGGCCCGCGGTGCCTGCTTTCCCTGGCTGCCGCCCATGGCACTCTCCAGGGAGCTTGGGTGGGGAGGAAGAAGAGTGTGCAGGGAGGCAAGGGGGAGTCTGCGCAGTAGGATCTGGGGCTTCTTCGGGAACAGCTGGTGATACCAAGGGTTGGGAAGCTAGGGACAGGGCTGGGATCGCCCAGTACTCAGCAGGATATTGGCGCAGAACGTGGATTCAGCTCTGCTTCATTCTTGTGATCCCGCCTGCCCTGTCTGCCCAGCTTCAAGGAGGCAGGACAGAAATACGGGCCATGTGCCACCCTGGCTGTGAGCACAATAAATGAATCAGGCCACACAGAGGGAGTCAGCCTGAGGTCTTGGTGACATTGTGTGGGGAGCCTAGAGAACAGCAGGCACTAAAAGCATTGGGGTGAGGAGTCCCTGGGAAGATCCCCAGAGTGTGACTGAAATGGGTGGCAGGGTTAGACAGCACCAGCCTAGGTTTTGGGGCCCCAGGTAGAAGGTGGGGGTTGACAGGAATCCTGCTTTTTCTGACATTTATATAGGATTAAGCAGCTCTCTATTTCCTTCAAGTGTTTCCTGTTGCCACCTGGTGGGCAAGATGTCTAGTTTATGCCCTGGTGCTCTAAAAAGCTAGGCTTAGAAAAGACATCAAAAGTGGAAGCTACCTCAGGGATCATCAGATCCTTCTGCCTTTCCTCCTACCTCTTTATTAAGCACACCAGGAAAGTGAGGCCCAGAGGAGCCATAGGCATCCTAATGGAGAGGGAAAGTGGCACACATTCTCATTCAGCTCTGCTTTTAAAAATGCTTTTAATTGCTAAAGTGAAGTTCTGCCGAGTCTGATGGGGTGGTGGGGGCATGTCTTGCCCATTAGGTGGATACAGGAAGGACCTGGGATCTAGATTACTACCCACAGGGCAAAGGATGCATGGGATTCATTTCTGGCACCACCTTTTAGCTCCCCACACAGTAATTTGGGAAGGCTCCTGAGGTCCTAATGGAGTTAGTTGCTTCTGGGGCCCAGGAAGCCCAAGAATGGCCTGGGCTAGCTGACCCAGGGTTGGGAGTGGGCACTTGGGAGAGCTCATCATTCAGCAACCATGAGTCCCTCAGTTTCCTTTGTGAGACACTCTGGGGGGACCAGCACCTCTGGGCCTGCTTCAGTCTTTCAGGGAAGAGCTGGAAGGCCTTATCCAGGAGCAGATGAAGAAGGGAAACAATTCCTCCAACATCTGGGCCTTGCGGCAGATTGCGGACTTCATGGCCAGCACCTCCCACGCAGTCTTCCCAACATCTTCCATGAGTAAGTGGGTATCTGGGGAGCTGCCAGGAGCAAGGAGGATGGGTGGGGTGAGGAGGAGTGGCAGGAGCAGCAAGAAGCTGGTTGCCAGGCGACAGTATAAGTGTGCAGTTTCATTAGCAGGCCTGGGGGAACACAGCAGAAGCCAGAGAGGTGTCTGGCTCTGCTTTTGATGTTGCTGCAAATTAAAGACCCACAGAAGAGTTATCCAGCATGCCAGGAATGGGAGGGGTGGAGGTGACTTCAAGAGATGAAAAGAGACCATCAAAACCAGTGTTTCCATGCCCCACTGGACAGGTCAGCTTGGCTTCACAGACGAGCCCTGAGAAGATCCAGGGCTACGCCTGAGCTACTTTTTTAGACTGTAAAGCTCCACCTACAATGGATACTTTAAAATAAACAAACAAAAAAATGTCCCTCAACATGATTGATATAGGATGATGGTTGAAAACTAGGAATATAATCAAGGTTCTTAAAACCTGGAAATTGCTATTATTGATATTTTGGTGTATATCCTTTCAACCCTTTTCTCTTAGTGTGTATAGATTATGCAACAACAATATAATCACATTATATATATAATTTTAATAACATACATTAATCTTTCACCTAATAAAATATGGTTCTGCAATTTAATTTTTAGTGGATAAATGCTATTTAATCAATTTGTCATTATTGGACTTTTTGATTGTTTTTAACTTTTTGTTATTACAAACAATACACAGTAAATATCTTGTTAAATAAATCTGTGACTTTATCCATGACTGTTTTCTTAATATAAATGACAAAAAGTAGAACTGCTGGATCATATTTAAAAACCTTTTATGCATATTGATCAGTTAGATTCTTTCTCCATCCTAGAGAAAGATGGAACCATTTTACATCCCCAGCACTAACAGTGCCCATTCCTCCAGCCTGATCTGTAGTATATACTATGATGTGTCTTTTCCTCTTGATTTTACAGGTTATAAATACTTTTGTTTTACTTTCTTTCAGTTTTTATTTTTTATTAGTTATTTAAATTTTAATGTTTATTTTATCGCTAATGAGATTGGGTATATTACACATTTATATACATGTTAGATACAATTATTTTCTTTTGTAGTAAATTGCTTGTTTGCATCCTGTGCCAATTTTGCTGTTGCTATATTTTTCTTATAGATTTTCAAATCTTTATAAATTAACAGTATTTCCCTATTATATTTCCAATATACTGCAATTATTTTTCTAATTTTCCTTTGCTGTTTAATTTTCTCATGGTGTGCTTTTTTTTTTTTTCCTTTCTACCTTGTAGAGTTCTTTCATTTCCATGTAGTTGAATCCATTATTATTTTTTGTGGGTTCTGTTTTTAAATGCACGCTCAGAGGCATTTTCCCCATGTTTTATTATCTGATGGGACCAGTATGACTAATTAGTTATCCATTTGCTAATTTTCCTTGAATGTCTGCATAAGTTTATTCTTTAAAATAATTTTAGAATCGTCAAGCCCCACCCACATTTACCTTAACAAATCCTTTTGGGAGTTCGATTGGAATTGCATTAAATGAAGAGAATGATTTAGTGGAGAATGTACAGATTTATAATCTTATATTAGAATATAAGCTCTATGGGAGAAATTTATACATTTGATTCTAGAAATCTATATGCTTGATACTGTTTCCTAGAATAGGGTCTTGGACTTAGACTTGTGTCTGACACACGGGAAGTATTTTAAAAATACTTGCATGAATTAATTTTAAATATTTTCAGAAATAAAGCATGTTTAAGGCTTCTTTAATGCCCATTAGAAAAGGTTGGTTGTTAGGGCTGAAGATTTCGCTCAGTAGCTTAAGTACCTGGCTGGCAAGTGCAAGGTCATGAGTTGATCCCCAGTACAAAAAAAAAAAAAAAAAAAAAGGAAAGAAAAGGTTGGTAGTTATTTTTATGTAGTCACTACTGTCTTAAATTTATCTAGGAAACCTTATGTAGCTTTTTTATTTTAAATAAATCTTTTCCCATTGAGTTTTGTTTCTGGAATTACATATATATTTACATAAATTCTTGAATTTTTATGTATAGAAAATCATATAATTGCAAATTAATGGTAATTTTGCCTCCATCATTCCAACATTTGCCCTTTGATATTTTTCAGTTTTCTCATTTCATCTGGTTTGTACTTTCAGAACAATGTTTAATAATATATTAGAGAGCAGTTGCCCTTGTCTTGTTTCTGACGTTAATGGAAATTCTTTTACCACAGAGTTTGAGATAATTATTTTTTATCACTTTGAGGAAATATCTTTTTATTGTAGTTCATTATAGGTCTTTCTCAGAAATAGATTTAAAATGTTATAAAATGCATTTTGGGCATTATTGATTTTTCTTTCCTTGAACAATTGTTGTGATGAGTTAGAGTAATAGAACTCTGAATATTGAACCCTTTTTTTTTTTTTTTTTTTTTAGTTTCTGAAATAAATAATTTCTGGTCTTGACATAGTCTTTTAAAAATGTTCTTCTAAATTTGATTTGCTAGAATGTTATGGATTTTGGAGTCTATGTTCACACTTGAGGTTGGTCAGCAATTCAGATCTGGGGCAGTTTTCATCTAATAGTGGTGCTAAGGATATAACTTCATAATATGGACTAGGATAATCCCACCTTGCTTTTTGCCCTCATGGAGTTTACCTAAGATAGGAAGTCTTTTTTCTTAAAGATGTATTTCTCACTTACAAAACCATCTAGATCTGGAACATTATTAGAAGTCTTTGACATTTTCTCTTTAGTTTCGTCTAGAGTTTTTAAAGAATCATTTTGCTGTTTCTTCAGTAAATTTTGTTCAGAATGTGTGTGTGTGTATACATATATATCATGACTAAACTCATGACCTCATGTTTGCCAGGAAGGTGCTTGTGCTGCTGAGCTAAATCTCCAGCCCCAATTTTGCTCATATATTTTGTGTGAAATAATTCATTTTATTTTTTGGAATTGTTAAGGTGATTTACTTTGTTTTCTTCATTTACATTTTGTGCTATAGATGAAATGATGTCCCATTCTTATTCCTGCTCCTATATATTTCCCTTTTCTCTTTACTGATGTATTCAGATGTTAGTTTATTCATAGATCTTCTCACATATGCCAATTCTTGAATTTAATTATTGGTTTTACTATTTTTTTGATTTTTAATTTGTTAATTTTTTTATATCTATTAATTCTTTTCCATAACTTTTCATTGGTTTGCTGTGTTCTTTATATTTTTTCTAGACTGGAATAAATTAAATTTGGTTTATTGTCATATAAATATTTTATTTTTTCTGAGTTTAGGTTTAGAATAACTATGAATTTTAACACAATATTTCCTTTATTGTTAACTTTTGGGTAGTTTGCAATTGCCATTTGACTTTATGTACTTATTTGATGGTGCTAGGACTGAACCCAGCACCTCGCACATGGTAAGCTCTACCCCAAACCTATTCACTTTTATTTTTTTAAGAGCTGCCAGGGAGTGTGTTTTCTCATTTCTAAGTAGTTGAATGCATGTTCTTTTAAAGATTTATTAGTAATATCAGATTTTATTGCATTATGTTTAGAAAACATATCTTATTTGTTTTCTGCTTTGGGGATTTTTGAAGTTTGTTTGTGGCCAAATAATACTCTTTTTAAATTATATATAGTTATAGACAATCTCTAGGACATACTAGTTAATTTCTATTTCCATTTTCATTTGATTGTTTTTAAAAATGGAAGTTATGCTGCCTTCCACTGTGTTTGGCTTCTGTTCATTTCCCTTTATATTTTTGATGATTTTTGCTTTACATAATTTGATGAAATACTATCCAAAGCATAGATGTTTATTTTACCCATAATTTCATTATGGGTTGTACCTTTCATTCACATAAAATGAGTTTCAAAATGGCTCTTTTTGTACAGGAGAATATTGTTTTGTGCAATTCTACTTTGCTAATAATATTATTACCTTTTTTATTATTTCTTTTTATTTGTCTGGTATACTTTTGATCTTCCTTTTATTTTTACCTGTTTTATGGTACTTCAGTGATTTATGCTTTTTCAGCTTATTTGGCTGTAACAGAAGTCTGAGACAATTATTTTTATTTCTTTGTCAGTAACCAGATTTATTTCTAGATACTTGTGGATTTTTTTACTAAATTTGTATTTTAGAAATGGTGTTCAGAAGCATATAATTTTCATGAACTTTCTTTGCCCTAAAATGTAACAGGTTCTTACAATTTGTATACACAGGTCTTTATTTCAGTTCAAAAATTTTTTCTTCTATTATATCAGTACTGATTGTCTCTATGCTGGTTCTCTGGTCTTTGCCTCTCATATCCTCATATTCTCTGTCACTGTTTTCATATCTCTGTCCTTATACTCTTTCTTTTGATGGATACATAGGGCTAATCCACATTGTCACTGCTTCACTAATCAGTGTCTTCCAAGGGGAAAAGTGATGGGATGCTTATAAAAATCTGATGAGTACATGTCTATGATATCAAAGGTGAAGGATGTAGAGAAAGGAAGTTTCCAGTGTCATTCAAGCCCAAATTTGGTGTTATCTAACTGCATTTGCCTTAGAATTTGGAAGTGAGGAGAGGGTGGGCTGGCATTAGGGTGCCTTTCAATATTAACTTTAAGGGGAGTGGGTTACATTTTCATATTTTTCTTTGTTTTCTTGTGTATACTGAATAAATGGTCCAGTTAGATCTGCTCCCCACACATGACATTCAGTTACCCTAACTTTCATGAATTTGGTCAGAATAAGTATTTTGTACAGTAAGATCCTGAAAGTGGAGAATTGGAAACTGCTGTACAGTTCTCCTTTCTTGTCTCTTGCCCCTATGTCCTGAGGGTAAGGTAATTTTTGTAGCTGAAGCTCCACAGGGCAGGGCAGGGCAGGGAGACTGTCTTTGAGATTGACCCAGAGGATGTGATGGAGCAAATGTTTTCAGATCTGTTCTGGCCTCTTGGCCATCTCTAGAGCCCTAGAGTTACTTGTAAGAAATGAATTCAAAGAACACTGGGTCTGAAGACCCTCCCCAAACCAACCTCACCTGTCTGGCTTTTCCTGGGACCAGTGCTTTTGATGTGCCTTCCTTTTTGCTGTATTTCCCTGACATGGGCTGTCCAGGGCATGCTTTGTGCTTGCTGGATATGGCCATCATATAATCCACCCTCATATTTTCAGACCATCTCATCATTTCAACTAACAGCAAGCCTGATGCAGGACATTCATCACATTGTATAGCAGAGAGGTTTACAGCGATGCCTGAAGCTTCCAAAGAGCCTTTTAATCCATTAAAGTTTTTAGAGGGGAGCTGGGATAGGCAGCATCAGGAACTCTCAACCAGATATTGTTTTAAGCCAGAATATTTTCTTATTATTTTTATTGGTTCCCAGACTCTTATTAATCTGAGTGTGGGGGTAGAGTCTCAAATGCCTTGTTCTCTCCACCCAAAGCCTGGTCATCATGTTAATGGAGTAGACAGAACATCAAATCTTAGAGCTTTTGCGTGTCCTGAGGATAAGACTCTCAAAAATTGTAGGGCTGTTTCCAAGTTCTTTCCACTTTCCATCCAAAATTTCCTGAAAGAAATAGCATATAATCAAGGAACTGCATGCCCAAGGAGGAACAGATATGCCCTGATAGAAGCTTCAGGTGCTTCAGCCAACTCCTGACCAGGGTTTTATGATTCCTAAAAATAAGTCAGGAGAAGTTGACAGATCTACTTCCTGGCTGACTTGGCTTTTTGTTTGCTTTCTTTTCAAATTACAGAAAAATTATATTGCGTGGAATAAGTAAAACAACCTGACTGGTCTCATGGTTAGTAACTTCCTTAATAGAACTAACTGATGAAATATACGTGTATTTCCACTCAGAAATTCATTATTGCTTTTATTCAATATCCATTGTTAAGGGTTATAGTACTCTTAGCATTCCAGGAACCCTTCATTCTGTGAACCTGAGTCTTGCCATGAGTTTTGACAACAAGCAATGCCATGCTTACTCAAATTAGCAGATGACTTTATTGAGCATGGATATCCAGTCTGTGGACATTTTTCACTGGGTAAGGGTGAAAGTGTTGAATCCCCTGCTCAGCAGTGCTTCTTGTGCAGTTATAGTGCCAGGGAGACTTTGAAGAAACCTAGGATAGGAAATGGGGGGTGGTGGCTGATGGAAGCTCCTTACCTTGAGTGAGCAGCACTGTCCCTGGTGCTGTCCCCTGCAGACTTCTCCATGATGACACCAATCAATGACCTCTACACTACTGACTCCCTGAACCTGGCCAAGGGAGAGCGGCTCATGCGATGCAAGATCAGCAGTGTCTACCGACTCCTGGACCTCTACGGCTGGGCCCAGTTGAGCGATACCTACGTCACGGTGAGAAAAGCACCAAATCCAGAGGGAGAACTCCTGACCCTTGACATGGTCATAGCACTGTTGGTGGCCTTTGGCCAAAATGCAATGAATTCTTCTAAGTTTTCTAACTATTTTGATCACTAAAATAGAAACTTTACCCAGAGGGTACATCTTTGGATGGGGAGCAGGAACTCCTGGATCCTGTGTCTAGGGCTTTTCTTGAAGATTTCATGATTCCTCTTGTAGCTCCATTTCCCCAGCTCTAAATAAAGGTCAAGTCCCCTTCATCTCTTAATGGTAGGGGGAAAGAGAAGGATTCACTGAAAGAAGATTTGGGCCCAGTAAATTCAGGGGAAGAGGAGATTCAAATACAGTATCCTTGAAAATGCTCCATCTTTCTATTTTTCCCTGAGAATGTGTGTGTTTCCTCCAGTTGAGAGTCAGCAAGGAACAGGACCACTTCCTGATAAGCCCTAAGGGAGTTTCCTGCAGTGAAGTCACGGCGTCCAGCCTGGTAAGTGCTACTTGTTGTCTCACTGTGCGCTCCTTATTGAGATAGCAGAACTTCCTCTGCTCCTACAGTGACAGGTCATCTCCAGATTAGCCACTATTGTCCTGTCCCTTGTGCACAATCTAGTGGGGACAGAGAAGACATTTGGAACAAACTAAGCTCTCAGAGAATGATGTAACCAACAGATCAGATGCAAGGTGCAGGCAGGGAACACAACAGGAGGGATGGGGGAGAGGAGAAGCCCAGTGGACTAAGCCTGGGACTGCACTATGAAGGTGGGAGTTGGGGCCTTCATGGATGGGAGACACAGTAGAACAAGAACCAAAGCACTGCAAGATTCATCTACACAAGGCCATTAGAGATTGCTTCTGGCTCCTTCTCAGTGCTGCTTCTTTTGGGTGGGGTAGGAGGAGACTTCTAGAAGGTAGTGTAGATCAGAAAACATTTCTGGGTGGGAGGAGGAAGGCAGTGGAAAGAATCATCTTAGGGCTGGGGATTTAGCTCAGCGGCATAAGCGCCTGCTTGGCAAGCGCGAGGTCCTGAGTTCGATCCCCAGTACAAAAAACAAAAAGCAGAAAGGGCCCAATCGTTCTCAGCTGCATGGACTGTGGTGGCTGCTGTGCCATACCAGGCACCTGAAAGAAGAGGACTCCACCCCAGGGGCTGCTGCCACACTGAAGGTGTGCTGAAGGGTTGAGTCCAAGGACTCAAGTCCAGAGTCCATGATGACAAAGCTACAGAATATCCAGGCAGAGGAGGACCTGAAGGATGGCCAAAGCCACTTTACAGGGAGAAGGACACTGGTGCCCAGAGAGATGCTGCAGCATTTTTTACTTTGTTCTGCTGGATGTATGCGGCCACTGAAGTAAGCAGGAGAGTGAGGAGATCAGGTTACCATTATAGAAGATCACTCTAACAGAGGTGTGGACGCTAAATGACACCAGGACAATTGTTTAGTCCATTTATACTAAGCTGAGAAAAAAATTTGGTTCCACATGTTCACTGGGCCTGGTGATCAGCTGGTTTGGGAATTGGGATCAAGGTTGAGAAGTTGTTTGGACATTCAGGAAGTGGTCAGTTGGATATATGGTTTGGAGTTTTGGAAGAGATTTAGCTTCAAGATACAGGTCTGAGAGTCATGGGCATGAGTGCTCAGAAAATGTGTGTAGACCGAGTTCTGCTGTGTATGGTTGTACAGCTTGTGCACTGTACAGAGGAAGCCGGCTGATGATAAAGAAGAGAGGATAAAATCCAACCTGTGCTTTGTTCAATAAGAACTGTGTGTCTTGGCACTTGGCTTCTTTTTTGAATTTGTACAAGGACAGTGTTCTGTGTCCCTGGGCCTGTCCTCAGAGAGAGTACTTGTTCCTTTATTTGTACAAAGGCACTGTATGGGTTAGACTGTAACCTATATAAAGGGTTAGGCTGTAAAGATTCTTGAGTGACAACAAATCACATATGCAAAGATGATATAAGGAATGCATGAGATTAGAGAGGGATCATTCCAGAGAGGGAATTCTGATTGGCCATGTATCTGAGGATTTGGGCAGCTGAGCTAAAGGGAAATCAAAGGCCACCAGTGGATGCTCAGGTGCCTGAGGCAGGACAATTGCTGCCAGTTTCATGGGTCAGGTCAATTCAAAGTTATGTTCATTTTGTAAAACTCACTTATAATAGGATTGCTCAAGAAGGAATTTATTTTACATCTTACTGATGTTTCTGCATTAGCAGATGATGTCCATCACATGTCCCTTACCCCACACAGGGTTTACCTCCTTTGGTCCCCATGTTGTCTTTTAGGGCTTTCTGGAATGCACAGGCAATTTCTGGAACTGCTGTATGTGCTAGATTCAAGATGTCATGGGTTCTTCAATTTTTAGAGCCAAAATTGCAGGGATGATTTTTAGAAACTCTAATCTAGCATATTAATGTCCAGAGAACATCTGTAGTCAGTGAGTTAGATTAGGTTCAGGCAAATTACACATAGAGAATCAGGGTATGTGTTTAGTAAGAATGTCAGGAGGACCTTGTGAGAATTTCTTTTGTTTGCTGATTTGTGTCTCAGAGGAGGCATGGCTGTGGAGTGTGGGCTATAAGAATGCAATAATAGTTCTAAGACTACCCAATCTTATCTGATTTTATCAGTTTCTGTCTAGTGTGCCGGGAGATAGAAAGGGGCTTTAGCTGTCATCGGTAAAGCAGGAACACTCCCTCCTTTTAGCCAGAAAAGGGGACTGTTGTTCATTTCTACACTTATACAGTGATGTTACCTGAATTGAAAAATGATTTGTCTTCATGTTTTTCAGTCATAGTAACCTCTGATGTTGATGATCTATGAAATTGTTTACGTTAGGTAGGGAATACCATGGCCAACTTCCAGTCAGCATCTTGCTCTGTTTCTTATTCTTTTTTGCACACGTGTGTGTGCACACACATACTTACATATGAGTGTGTGATTTCTTTTTCTTTCTTTTTTTTTTTTAAGCTATGACATGTACTATCTCTTGGAGTGAGAAACAGATTATAAAACTGTGATTTCCTTCCACTTGTCCTTTAAAACCTAGCTTCTGGGTGATTGGTCAATGGGTGTTCGGTATACTGGTCTCTTTATCTTTGTGCATGATTTTTAAGTTTTCAGAAATTGAAAAAGCTCAACTTAAACATGACTTCCTTTGGGAAGACTTCTGATCCTCCCAGTCTGCTGTGTTAAAGACTTCTCCTCTGTACTTCTTGAAAATTCTGTGAATGACTGTATGATAGTTCCTTGCTACTAAATGGACCACGGCATGGGTATCAATTGGGAAGTGGCTAGAAATTCAGACTCTCCCATGAGCCATTTGCACTGACAGGAACTCCAGGGGATTCATGTGTACTGTGAGGTTTGAGAAACTCTGCTCTAGCATTTTCCCTGCTGCATTGTAGTGACCCTTGAGACTACTCTCACAGAAAATAGGACTCAGGTCATTGTGCCCCTACACCAAGCCCAGAAACTGTTCTTGGTGTCTGGAATGAGTGCGTGGACGTGGGTGGTGAGTGCTGGGTCCACTCACCCAAAGAAGAGTGAGGGCCCCTGCCTGTCCTGTCCCTCTAAGTCTCTCCTTTTCCTTGGTCCAGATCAAAGTGAACATCCTGGGAGAGGTGGTGGAGAAGGGCAGCAGCTGCTTTCCGGTGGACACCACGGGCTTCTGTCTGCACTCGGCCATCTATGCAGCCAGGCCCGACGTGCGGTGCATCATCCACCTGCACACGCCGGCCACAGCAGCGGTGAGTGGGTGTCCTTCTGGCCCCATGAATACTCCTAGTATAGCAGCCAGACCCAGAGGATCCATTTCTCTAAGAGTCTTCCCAGTAGTGGTCTCACTGAAAACAGTCTAGAAAATTCTAGAACTCAGACCAAGGTGAGGGGAGAAAATTCTCAATGTAGGAACCCCTATTTCTTTTTTCAACTACCACAGTCTTAATATAAGGTAAGATGTGGGACGTCTCTCCCACTGAATCCTCCACTCTGCTACACACATAGGCTTGGACACCCACCGAAGGGACGGTGCCTCCCGAGTTTCTACTTAAGTCAGATGGGTGGGAGCTGTACCTGCTGCCACACAGCCCAGGCTCTGGGACGAGAAATCTTTTTTTTTTCTGTCTTTTTTTAGACAGGGTCTTGCCATGTAGTCCAGGCTGGCCTTGAACTTGTGATGATCTTCCTACCTCAGCCCCCCAAATGCTGGGATTTCAGGTGCAAACCATTCCCAGCCTGAGAGGAGAAATCTTGACAGAGGTTATCAAACAGGCAGAAAACCGAATGGATCCAACTTTCTGTACCTTAGAGTAGCTGAGAGCTGGGGATAGAAACATGTAAAGCTCAGGGAAGGTGAAAAGGAGAAAAGCTCAAGAAGTAGGTTGTCCTCCTAGAGTCTCTGGTCATTTCTCCCTGTGCATCTAGGTTACTGTGCAGTAGGTAGTAGACAATTAGTTCAGGCATTGCCCTAAACCTCACCGCATCCTGCTGGACCCCAGACCACACACCTGCTGGGGCAGACAGACTTCTGACCAGGCTGCTGTTTTCTCAGTGACCTGCACCAGTTGTGAGCGCTCAGAGCTTCCAGAATTTGGACTAACTTGATGGTGTATTTGTGCTGAGCTTGGTGGTGTATTTGTGCATATCACAGGCAGAACGAAGGAAGCAGAGGACAAGGTCCCTGCTAAGCCTTCCCATGCTCCTTACTTTAATAAGAGGTTGGTGTGTGGGTTACAGCCTTATTCTCAGGGTCTTAAACTGTGGTTTCCCAGTGGTCTTGTCTGTTAGAGCAAGTGTATTATTTCTACACTAAAACAAAGGCTGAGGGTCTCCAATGAGTTGTCCCAGAGGACCTGGGCCCTGCTCTATACCTCTCTCTTGGCAGAGTTGCAAGGCAAGAGTAAAGCAACAACAGGACCACAGTGGCTTCCTTCAGTACATTCTGTCCAGCCATTCTAATAGCTAGTACCTTGTTATGAAAACCAATAGAAAGACATTGGAGTTAAGCAGGCCTCCTGAGCAGGTAGAGAAGGAGGCCAAGGCCTTTCTCATCCTCTTCCAACTCCATGGACCTCAGAGTGGAGCAGGCCTGTGCTGCTGTCAGGAAGGGAAGATGTGCTGGGAGGACGGAGATTGCAGGTACCACCTATCCCACTGTCTCCCTACAGGTGTCAGCCATGAAGTGGGGCCTCCTGCCTGTCTCCCACAATTCCCTGCTGGTGGGGGACATGGCCTATTATGACTTCAATGGGGAAATGGAGCAGGAAGCCGATCGTGTCAACCTGCAGAAGTGCCTTGGACCCACCTGCAAGGTTTGCACAGCCCTTCTGGGAGGATACTCTGGAGTGGCACTGTGAATGCATGTCACTGAAATGACATGCATTCTTTGGAGATTGTTTAGATATTACAGGTAGCTTTTTAAAAAAGAAAGTAAAGGAAAAAAAAGTCTCTCTGATACTGCTCTGAGATTTTGTTTCTCACCCCTACTGAGTTCTCATATATTTATATCACTGGAATCATAAAATAAGATCTTCCCTTTCCTTAGCAATATATAGTAGAAACATTTGTATGTCATTATTTTTTCTGTCACTATTTTAAATTGTTAAATTATACCTCATTATGTGAATGGCTATGCCACTGTTTTCCTGCATAGACCTCTGTGTTTGGCCATAGCAGGTCCCCCTGCCCTCTGAATTTTCTCTTAATATAAACACCCATAAAAATCCTTTCGACCCAGACTGTGTGTGCATGAGGTGATTTCCTTAGAACAAATTTCTTTGTGTCCCCTACAAAGATTGTTTCCCCTTCCCCCAATATAAAGAGTACTGTTCTCCTGCAGTCTCCCTAAATTTGAGTTTTATCACACTTATTTATTCATTTATATATTGCCAACTTGCTGGAGAAAAATGGGACTTTATTATTGATTGGCATATGTCTAATTCTTTTTTTTAATTATTTAAAGAGAACCAAAAGCAAAGGGTAGAGATAAAACAGAATTTCAAAAAAAAGATAAACAATAAGAAATCACTAGTTGATAAATTACATATTGTCCTCTTAGAAATAGTTGTTCAAGTTACAAAATTAAAGCATACAAAATAGATAGTCAAACAGTGAGAGTGTAAACAGCTATGCATGCATGAGTCTCTACATGTATTTCTATCCTTTCTGTATTAGAGGGAAAAACAAAACATAGCAAGACAAAACAAAAGAAATTCCTATAAAAACATGAAACCAAAAAGTCATATAAAACCACAGTACAAGGTGATCTACAATGATTACTGTATTGTTTCTTATTATCTTCAATAGAATTGTCTATATCATCAGGCATAATTGAATATAGCAGTACATAACAATATTAGTAAAAATAAAACATTATAGACAGTATAAAACTTCAAAGCCAGGTAATAATCAAACCAGAGTGGATATTCTAGTGAATCTTGCCATCTTCAGTGTAGTTGCCTATACTCTCAGACTTGATACTATCAATCATAACAGCTTTGAATAAAATCTATCAATACAAAACAGCGAACTAACAAACCAGGTTCGATTATGTCTAATTCTTGTAACAGCACATGTGTGTGGGTGCTCAGCTTGATATGGGAGGGCTTCAAAAATGGGCCTGGGTTGGTGGCTTGCTGCCATCCTGGCAAGGCATTCACTGCCCAACTCACTTTCTGTCTGAGTCCCCACCTCCCCAGCTCTAACCTGAGTGAGAAGCCCCACCAATCTCCCAATACCCTCCAAAGTGGCATTAGCAGTGCTGGGAGAGGGATATGGTGTCCACATCTATGAGGTGCTATAAAAGGGGATATTTGTTGTTTCTGTTATCTTTGGTGGGTCAGAGCCATTGTCTCTTTCCCTTTCTATGGTCCTTGAAAGGAAAAGTCTTCAGCTGTATGTAGCAAAAGAGGATGTGGTACTCAGAGCTGTGAGGCCTCCGCCTGGGTAGACTCTGCAAGGATGGGTCTGACACATGAATCTGTGTTTTAGATCCCATTTGGACATTGTCTGGTTCCAGAGAGTTCTTGAGACTAAAACCACCCAAAGAAAGTTTCCAGGAAGGGAAGTTTAGGCCTTTGGGGAGTTGTGCTATTGGTATGAATTCATTTCAGGTCTCCTGCCCCACCTGGCCTCGGCAAGGTCAGAAACATTGCACCAACAGTGAGAACCCCTGGTTCTAGTTCAGATTTTGCCTAATTAGCCACAGAAGCCCTCTAATTAGATTTCTACTTCCTGATATAAGATCAGCTAGATTAGAAGGCCACTTCTTTCCTAGAACTGTGTGGTCTTGAACCTGGCAGGCCCTCACCAAGCTTATGAAGGAAAAACTGGAGGTCATGTGAGATAATGTGACTCACTTGTTTCTGGAGAACCATCTCTCATAGAACCACCCTTTTGAATTTTGACCCCCAAATTAGTAAAGTCACAGGGGCAAGATCTTACCTTTGAGGTTTGACCCTTGTGTTAGACATCAAATAATTTCATTCACACCAATGTTTCAGAATTAGGAGTACTCCAAGGCCTAAAACCCAGGCATTGTCCTAAGCAACCAATCAGGCTAGATGGTCTCACTTTTAAAAAGCCTCTTCAGTTTCTTAGGGTGGATGCCTTGGATAGAAGCACATGTCAAACACATTGGGGTGTTTGATTAGGAATAATACACAAGAACTTGGGGGAGGGGCTCTAGGATTGAATATAGAAATTGATCTACATAAAATGCAATATATCTCTCTCTGAAGTACTTTTCACAGCTTGGGGTTTAATTGGCTGTTTCCTCCTCCATAGATCCTGGTGCTAAGAAACCACGGAGTGGTTGCTCTAGGTGACACCGTAGAGGAGGCATTTTACAAAGTCTTCCACCTGCAGGCTGCCTGTGAGATTCAGGTGAGCAAGTCCTCTGGGAGTTGGCTTTGATGAAGTCTATGGGAATAGTGGTGGCCCTACTGGTTGTGAGTCAGGGACACCTTTGAGCCCAATCTTTTAAAATTTTCATCCTGTTTCTTTGCTTTCACATCACCTTACACTTCTGAAATGTCACATTTCAAGTCAGTTCCATGGCTTAGAAAAATTGATCACCATTTTCTGGGGACCCAACTCTGGGAGCTTAGAGCCTGGACAGAGTTACTTGGGCTCATCAGCTAGACAGAGGAGAAACTGCCATAGGATACAGCAAGTCCTTACCATGCTCACATGTTGCCTGGGTAGGCCTGCGACACCTGGCTGTGCCTAGTGGACACACATGGGTAGGCCTTATTTATTTCTTTGTAACAGATTGGAATGAATGGTGGTAGGGGTTTTGCAAAAGTCAATAACATAGTCAAGTCTGGAAAGAGAAGTGAGGGACTGGCCATTTGGAGTGGTGACGTGGCAACCTGAATAGCTAGACAGTCCTAAGGCGATGTCCAGGGAGCTCATCGTGTAGTTCGTTCACTGGATCAGCCACACACACACTCATCAGTGTGGCCAGTTGATCATGGTGAGAAGGGGCCTTGGCCAGCCCTGGAGGACTTGTTCCCAGGCTGACTGGGTGTCCACCTTCACTAGCTCCATCTGTGCATCCTTGGGTAGCACATTTGGTATTTGAAATTTTTTTTTTTTCTTAACTGTAGACACAGGAGTCAGAGGGTTGCTGTGGGGACCAGGCTTTTCAGACAAAGAGAAGGGTCATGGGTGGTATTTTTAGGACTCAGTTCATGGCAGGAGAGATCTATTGCTGCAGGATGCCTTAGGCCTTGGCTGGGCCCTTTTGGTGGGTGTCTCTCTGGCCCCTGGCAGAAGAGCACCCTATGAAAGCCAACCAGCCTCTCTCTCTGCCTTTTGAGAGAAGAATGGTAGAGGCTGGTACCTTGCTGGCAAAGGCACCCATAGGTGGCCTTTTAACAGTTTTTAGATGACTGTGTTGCAAATACAGTCATGAAGCCCATAACACAGAGGTGTTGGAGGAAGCAAGGAAAGACCAACACCCAACCTCTAGCAGCAGTGGGCAGAAGTGGAGACTGTGGGACAGGTAGGCCAGGACACAGGTAGTGCCTCTCTGCTGTTGTACCCCCCAACCAAGGGTATGGTCTAAAGCTCTGTCCACTTACTAGTGGCAGAATGTCCCAGAGCCTCTGTTATGAAGAGAAGCCTCCTTCCCTTCCCAACCCACACTGCTTAGGGCTCTCCATCTTGCCTCTCGAAAAGAGCCCTTCCTAAGCAACGAGCTTACAGAGAAACCTCATTCATCTCAAAGACAGCCCAGCCTCCTGACCCCAGCAGTGGCCACTGGATAATTTAATCAAAATCAGAATGGCCATTTGCAATCAAAGGGCAGCGCTGCTGGCTGCTGTCCCTGACAAACCCCTGGCTGCTGTCACTTGCTATTTAGGATGCATTTGATTTGACCTTGTTAAAGTACCTCAGGCTGTGCAGTCATCTAGCCCACAGTAAAGCTTCAATATATTTTTTTCTGTAGCTGATGGGAAGAGAGGGTTCTGGAGGGAGGAACAGAGCTAGAAGATTCTTTAGAAAATTACACCAGAGGCCAGTGGGTCAGGCCATGAAAAGCTCATGTAGCAGCAAGCTGCAGGTGCTGTTGGGTCACACCTGGGTCATTTGGGCAGAGTGACCATCACTGAAGCTTGGTTCCACCATTGGCCTTGTTTTCTTCCTCAGTGATGTTGGCAAACAAACAGACGTGGCTGTGGTCATGTTTGTGGTTCAAGGCTGAGTGCCTGTTCAGTTCTCCTGGGGACTGTGTTTTCTTTACTCTCCGTCAATTTGGGGTTCCAGGAAACTGGGTCATTCCTAGCTGAGAAAGGCAGCTCCCCGCTCTGCTCACAGGCAGATGGGAAGATACACAGGCAATTCTTTTCCATCTGTTATCTATCACCATGGAAACCAGTGGAGGACGATGGCGTGAGGAGGAGGCAGCTCTTTCAAGATTATGAACAATCGCCTCCCTTTCTCTCTCCTTCATTAATGACCAGTCCCAGGGGAGTTTGCATCTCATTCATTTACTACTGACACTCGTGGGGGCACTCCTTAGGCACCAGGGGCTCTTCTAAGTGCTTTACAATCATTATCTTAAGAGTCCTTACAAAGTAGATACTGCTATTTTCATTTTACAGATGAGGAAACTGGAGGCAGGCAGGTGGTAAATAACTGCCCCAAATCACACAGGAAGTAGCGAAACCAGGAAAGAAACCCAGGTAGACTGACACCTAAGTTCACGCCCTTATAGGCTACCTGGCATTGCCTCTCTGGAGCAGGATCAGTAGGAATAGTCATGTGGACACGTGGACAGGTGTCTAGGTGAGAGGCGTGTGGAAAACCTTCTTCCTCCCTCCTCTTTTCAGGGTGATGGGGTTCACCTAGGAGGTTGCCTGGCTGACCTCCAAGGGGCAGTATAGGGACATCTATTAAGCATGGTAATATGTGAGACACTAGGGGCTGTTTAGGTCTTCACAGGTCCATAGACCTGTGTTTGTCAGCAGGCTAAATGAAGCTTTAATCTTCAGTAAAAAATAACTAACACAAAAATACCAAATAATTACAAGTGTATGCAATAAGAGCAGCTCCCCTGGAATAGCATGTTTACGTGAGATATCCAGTCTTACTCGAGTGGGCAAATGGCTTAGGGCACAGCGCAGACTGCCTGGCTCAGTCTAGTGAGCTGTCCAAGAGTCATTCTCTCTCTGTAGCCAAACTTATCCAGAAAGCTAAATCCTAACTGATTACATCCAAGTGCTGGACATGTAGAGTCAATAGAACATATTCTCAGATGAGCATGCAACTGGAAAATAAGACTAGTTAAATGGTTTTAAGAATTATTCTAGGGCCAGGAATTTAGCTCAGTGGTGTAAGCAAGTGCGAGGTCGTGAGTTCGATCCTCAGTATCAAAAGAGAGAGAGAGAGAGAATTATTCTAAAGTTCCCGGCTATATATACATCTCTCTTGTTCTGTTATTCCACTGCCTACAACCACTTACATCCTCCTATGGGGCTTTGACCATGGAATAGACACTCTATGTTCATGGATAAAACCTAACCCCACACAATGCTGGCTGTGCATTGTCAGTGTTTTCTTTGTCTCCTTTTCCTGGGCTTTCTTGTCTGGGCAATACTACCACAGGGGGTGGGGCTGCAGTTTTCTTTTAGACCTGTTGACCATTCCCATTGGGTTATAATCAAATTCAAATTTGGTTGGCCTAGAAACCATCCTATTTCTTTTAAGAAACTTAGAAAGATTTCAAACATACAGAAGAGTACAGAGAAGAACATAATAGACACCCACTACTCAGATTTAACCAATATTAATAGCCTTTTTCTGTAAATATTTTTCCTCTTCAAGAAACGTTACAGATGAGAATTAAAGCCTCCTTTGGAGCCCTTTCCAATTTCATCCTCCTTCCCTCTCTTCCCAGAAATAATCACAAATCTAAATTGGTCTTTATCCTAGCTTTTCAGTTCTCCATACCCTTTTATTCTGAGGGTTTAACACTTGCTATTTCTTTTTTTTCCTCTGTTCTCTGAGAGCTGAGATCAGGAAAGGAAAGATGTACCTTGGAATGGTGTATGCCCAACAAGTTTTGGGTGGCTTTTCCTCAGTATCCCACCTGTTTCTGGCTTCTGAGTACTCACTTATGACCTCTTCGGCCCCACTTTGTGCAGGGGCACAGGCAAGGGTGGGCTCCCGTGTGCACATGGGCTCTGGCTCTCCTTGCTGCAGGTGTCGGCTCTATCCAGTGCTGGGGGCGTGGAGAACCTCATTCTCCTGAAGCAGGAGAAGCATCGGCCCCACGAGGTGGGCTCTGTGCAGTGGGCTGGGAGCACCTTTGGACCCATGCAGAAGAGCCGCCTGGGGGAGCACGAGTTTGAGGCCCTCATGAGGATGCTGGACAACCTGGTAAGTCCCCTGCCACTGCCATTCTAGGCTGGTTCATAGAGACTTAGTCTCCAGAACCAGATAGTACAAGGTGTTTGGTGGGCAGAAAATCTGCCAACACCTGGATTCAGTTGTTGAAGGGCACACTGGTGGGCAGTTCGATTTAGAATTTGCAGTCATTCTAGTTGCTATGGAGGTCATGTTTGCAGAGTGCTCTGTGAGAAGTAGTGATCCAGTACTTCTATGAGTAGAGATTTTTATATCCATAGTCTCTCTTATATTGGGGTTTAGTTTGTGTCTCTTATGTAGTTAGCCCTGTCTTTCTAGTGTCTTGGTTTTGATGTAGAAAGCACATA
>PVLA01012483.1:0-44102 GCA_004027455.1 Hydrochoerus hydrochaeris | reverse complement strand
AATTTGTAATAGCCAGATCTTGGAAACAACCTAAGTGCCCATCAACTGAGGAATGGATAAAAAAATTGTGGTACTTTTATACAATGGAGTACTACTCAGCTATAAAGAATGATCACATTGAGATATTTATAAATAAATGGATGCATCTTGAATCTATACTCATAAGTGAAATAAATCAAACTCACATGTATAAATACCATGTAGTCTCCCTAGTGTAAGAAATGGTAAGAGTACAGAAGATTTTATGGAAATCATGTTTCACCATTATACTGCTTTGATGTCTTATGCCTTCATTCATTGGTTCAAATGGTTTTATTCTGTTTTGATTGATCTTAATATATGTGATTGTATAAATAGTTACTTTGAAGACAAGACAGTATGGTAGCCAGTGTTGATTTAATATCATCTTGCTTTGAAATCTTACCATGCTTTTGTTTTTCTATTACT
Organism: Hydrochoerus hydrochaeris; assembly: GCA_004027455.1. Classification (NCBI taxonomy): domain Eukaryota; kingdom Metazoa; phylum Chordata; class Mammalia; order Rodentia; family Hydrochaeridae; genus Hydrochoerus; species Hydrochoerus hydrochaeris. Next base: position 43,655 of record PVLA01012483.1, on the reverse strand, counting down.
ATTGATTCTATCACGTTGTGTGTTATTGGATTTTAATATGTATGATGTAAAAACAAAATTTTTATGGAAAATGAGATAATACAGCAGCCATTGTTCATCTTTGGTTATATGGTTCAGAATGTCTTGGAATACTTCTATTCTCTTGAGTTGTTTATTCTAATTTGTTATGTTTGACATTATTGTGTGTAAAGCTAAGCTCAACTATTTCAAAGAAAGAGACATTATGATAGCTACTGTTAATATCCAATTGTCTTGTTGTGAAGTGCTGTGTTGCTTACATTGTTCTGTTCTGATCTGCTTAGATCTATCCTCTTTTGTTTTATTCTCTTTAAAAAAAAAATACCTGGCAGGTAACCGGGGCTCAATGCAGGAGTGTTTGTCTGTGTGTACGCACATGTGTGCCGTTAGGCTAGGTATCAGAGTTTATGCTGCTTTTATCAAATGAACTAATCATTTTTTATTCTGTGACAGCTTATGTAACATTATAATTATATTTTTCATGAAAGGATTCATTCTTCACATTTTGAGGAATTAATTTTTTAAAATCTTTTTTCAACTTCTGCCATAATTTTTGACCTCTTCTTATTTTCTATTTCAGTTAACTCTTACAAAATTTTTTACAGATTCAAATTTGTCAATATTTCTGTATATATGACAGTTCATGAAATATTTATAATTAAAAAGAAAATACAGCCATCATGAGATTATCATTTCTTTTTCTTTTTTTTTTTTTTTGAGACAGGGTTTCAATGCAGCTCACTTCAGGCTGACCTTGAAATCACTTTGTAGCACAGGCTGTCCCTTGACTCATGACAATTCTCCTGCCTCAGCCTTCCAAGTGGTAGGATTACAGGCATGTACCACCACACCTGGCCAACTTACTTTTTTTTTTTTTTTTGATACAGGGTCTCACTAAGTAGTCCAGGCTGGCCTTCAACTCACTATGCAGCCCATATTGGCCTAAAACTCATGGTAATTTTCCTGCCTCAGCCTCCTGAGTACTGGGAATATAGGGATGTGCTGCCAGGCTTGGCTCCTTTTTAAAATGTATGTTATGATATTTCATAGGTTTTTATTTATGATTGGAATGCTATGGTTACATCATTTATTTTCATTTTATATTTTTCAAAGTATAAATGAGTAGGGCTATAAATTTGCATATAAGTGCTGCATTGGCTACAGTCTCTATATATATACATATATTTTTTACAGTCTATATTTGTGTCATAAAATTTACACTGAAATTTGACTAAAGAATTAGGTTATAGTCTACAATTATTCTCTCATACTTTATTTTTGGTCTGTGGAAGACTAATTTATCCAAATCCAACTTTAGAAGAATTCCTGGCACCCAAACTCCCAGCATTCTGGAGGCTGAGGCAGGAGGATTACTATGAGTTCAAGGCCAGCCTGAATTAAATAGTGAGTCCCTGTCTTAAAAAAACAAAAGAAAAAAAAAGAATTCCTGGCATCCGTGAACTTGTATATAAACAATGATCATGAGGTCATCACGATTACCATCATTTTTAATTAGAATAATATGTCAGTAACATTGACAGAACTTATCATTTGAGCCCAGTGTGTTGGTGCATGCATGTAATCTTAGCACTTAGGAGACTGAGGCAGGACCATTACTGTTACATTAGGTGTAGGCAACTTTAATAGACTGCATTAGAAAGGAAACTTTAGAGAAAATGTAATACCTATTCTAAGTCAACAAATGTTATTGAAATGTATATAAGACTCAAAATTTTAAACAATATGAAGCAAACTAACTGGAATAAGGTTATATCATAATTATTATTTTATGCATTGACACTCATAGCATCAAATACAATAATTCTTAATAAATATTACTTTGATATTACTTATCCCATGAATCTCATCAGAAAAAAAAAGCTTTGGAAAAAAAAAGAAAAATATGCTCATGTTTAATTCAATAATGGAATGCTTGCTTAAGATGCATGAGGCTGAGGCCATGGGTTCAATCCTCTGACCACAAAAAAGAGTGAAATTCAGATTTTTAGGAATTACTTATACCTTCTCAGAACAAGGTTAAACAGAAGGCCAAATCTGTCACCAACAAAACAGGGTGTAATGACACATGACTGTAATGCCAGTGCTTTAGGGGTGCTAAGACAAGAGGATTGTAAATTAGAAACCAACCTGAGTGATTGATTTAGCAACATTCTGTCCTCAAATAAAAAATAAAAAGCACTGGGATGTAGCTTATGGCAAAGATCTTGTGTTTAATCCCTACTGCCAAAGAACAAAATAAATAATATTTTTAAAAATACTGCCATATAGGGGCTGGGGATTTAGCTCAGTGACATAAGCGCCTGGCTTGCAAGCGTGTGGTCGTGAGTTTGATCTGGTACTAATTAAAAAAAAAAAAAACTGCCACATAAATTTTTCTGGGAGGAAAAATTCCAAAATTATGTATAAACATGCATAATAAATCATCTTTAGACATAATAAAGGGTATGAAGCAAAGAAACAATGACATGTTACTTGGAAGATAACTGGATCTTCCATAGGGTTTAATGGTGAATATCTACAGGACTTGGAGCAGGAGGATCACTGCAAGTTCAAGGCCAGCCTGGACTACATAGTTATCCAGCTTGAACTATACAGCGAGACCCTATCTCAAAAGAAAAATAATGAATATCTAAATATTGCAAATATGTAGCTGAATGATTTGTGGATATAATCTAGAGGATGACAATGTTGAGAAACTTTCATATTTCTAGACTAGTGTCAAAAGTTTAGGAGTGAGGCATAGTGGTACATAGCTGTAATCTTAGCAAATGAGAGGCTGAGGCAGGAGGATCACTATGAGTTCAAGACCAGCCTGGCTTACATAGTTTAATGCCGGCCCAAACTAAGTAGCATGACCTTGTCTCAAAATAATAATAATAATACTTTATAATTTTTAAAAAGTGTCAAGTTTATAGTTCATTGCAAAGAAAGGTTTGTGATAATATTGTTTGGACAATTAAATGCCTCTATCTTGTACTCTGAGTAACTAATTTAAACAACAATACACAGTGAGGTAACCATTGTTATTCTCCTATTACCTTGAATTTTTTTTTCCTCTTTAAAATAGTAAAAGCATCAAGTGTATTTTTATGTTCTGGGAGTTTACTCTGTGACTGTAATTCTCATCTTGCCCTTGGCTATGGCTGAATATTAATTTTAATATTTATCTGTTGCAACAGGCTCTCACCATATACTTCAGGCTGGCCTCAAATTTCTTATGTAGCCCAGGCTAGCCTTGAGCTTGAATTAATCTTCCTACCTCAGCCTGCCAAGTACTGGGATAACAGGCAAGCACCACCATGCTGGTATTTTTTTTTTTTTTTTGAGACAGGGTCTCATGAATTTCAAGCTGGCCTTGAACTCACTATATAAATCAAGCTGACCTCAAATTCATGGTAAACCTCCAGCCTCAGACTCTTGGAATTACAAGTTTGTGCCACAACTCACTGCTGTAATTCTATTTTGATCTTTGGTTTTTTTTTTTTTTTTTTTTTGGTCAAGTACATTTAGAATAATTGATCTGGATGTGGTTCCAGTCCTCAGGCGACTGAGACAGAAGGATCATTACAGTTCCAGGTCAGCCCATGCTATGTAAATTCAAGGCCAGCCTGAACTACATAGTGAAACCCTATCTCAAAACACATACACTCCAAAAAGAAGAATTTTATTTTCATTTTAAAAGATCAAATTAAATGCTGGACTCACTGATAGACATCTATATCCCCAGCTACTCAAGAGGCTGAGAGGAAGGAGGATTACAAATTTGAGTGCAATTTGGGCAAATTAAGAAAATCCTGTCTCAAGTAAAACATAAGATGGAATGACAATACATCTTTTGTTTTTGTTTTTATGTGGTACTGGGGATTGAACTCAGGGCCTTGTACATGCTAAGCAAGTACTCTATCACTGAGCTACACCCCCAGCTAGACAATATAAAGCCCTGAATTTAATTCCCAGTACAAAAGAAAATAAGTAAATAAAAATCAGATTGAATATTTAACTGGACCATAGTTTTAACTAATATTTTGTTTGTTTGTTTGTTTGTTTGTTTGTTTTGATATAGAACCTCACTACATAGTTCAGACTGGCCTTGAACTCAATATGCAATCTATGCTGGCCTTGAACTTTTGGCAATCCTCCTGCCTCAGCTTCCCAGTGCTGGAATTACAGACATATGCCAACACATTCAGAAATATTGAAATCTACAGAAATTTTGTTTCTTTTTCATGTGGTTTTATTTTTTTCCATCCCTATAATTGTTGTTCCTATTTCTACCTCTCCAGTTTCATAATGGATTTTGAATATTTTTAGAATGTAAATTTCATATTTGCACTCACTTTTCCTTATCAAAATTTATGCAAAGTAAATATACACAATTAAATTTATATTGTGAAAGTTTTATTCTTCATTTTGTTACCTGCAAATTTCTCTACATAGTATTCTTAATTTAGCCAGGCATGGTGGTGCATGCCAGTAATCCCATTATTTGGAAAGCTGAGGTAAGAAGATCAATACAAGTTCAAAACTACCCTTTGCTACATAGTGAGTTCAAGACTCATCTAAACTACATAGTGAGTCACTGTCTAAGAAAAAACAAAACCAAAACAAAAAAATGCTAAAGTGACAATAAATTTACATGAATTCCTAAATAATGAAACAGTGATTTAATAAAATGTGCTTATTTGGGTAGGCCACAGTTATGCATGCCATATGTCAGTCATCTGGAAAGCTGGGACAACAGGGAACATAGGGAGACCTTATCTTAACATAAAATATAAAAAAGAGTAGGATGAAAGTCAGTGCAAAGCCCCTAGTTTCAATCCACAGTACCAAAAAAACCTCTGTGCTTATGTATGAGAAATATTGAAAGCTTATCATTATAGACAACAACTATAAGGTTAAAGAGATTTTAAAAACAGTACAACCAGGAGACTGAGGTAGGAGGAATTTTGAAGTCAATCTGGGCTATGTAGTGAATTCAAGTCCACCTGAACTATATAGCAAAATCCTGTCTGAAGAAACAAAAAAAATAAGACTTCTGGTGAGATTGCAAAGTACTGAACAGCAAAGAAAGAGCTTCTCCAACATTTGGCGTCCAGACACTGGACTATGGTAGCATAAGGAAGAGAAGGAGGGCAGTGGGTCCCTGGGGCTCAGCAAAGATATGAAATGAGAATTGAAGCCCACACAGCAAAAAGAGAGATCTCAACATAGAAGGAGACGGTGCTTTCTCTGTCAACCCTGACTCACCATATAGGAGTGGCAGCTCAAATCTGCAGATATATGGTGACTATTGGTTACTCCAGAAGCTTCCCCAGAGAAATGCATCAGTGGAATGGAACAGTGGACACAACTGAGTGCAGCAGCTGCTGAGTTATTTGGGTTCAGATGTCCTCCAGAAGACAACAATCGGCCAGTAGCAATCTTGGAGAGGGGCTAAGTTTGAAATGCAGAGCAGCTGTGGGTTGACTCCATTGAGCTGTTTCCAGTGTTATGGTGAGGCAGAACTTAGTTCAAGTCAACAAGAAGTCAAGCAGCTGAGTTCAAGACTGGAGAAGGCACACAGAATGTTCCAGGCTGAACAAATTGGGTTCTAGCCTCACAGTCAGAAACCAACTTCAGCTTCAATGGAACTAAAGATGCAGGCTTGCTGAGATTACCTCTTACACCTGTATTTCTACATCCACTTTGCCGAGATGAATCAACACTAACCTGGGCTCTGGCTGCCTGAACTGTCTACAAGTGGCAGCATAGACACACTCAGAAGCGTATAATTGTTCTTTTCTTCTTTTTTCATGTCTTGTTTTTCTTTTTGCATTTTTTTTCTTCATTAGATTTTCCTAGTTTTCTGAGTGTGAACATTATTTCTAGTTTTTTGTTCTTCTCTTGTTTCTATTTTTCCCTTCTCTCTTTCCCTTATCTTCCTCACCAGTTTCCTGATGTTAATGTAATCTTCATCTTCTAGCATTGCTTCTAATCTTTTCTTTTTCTTTTATTTCTCTATTTGTTTCCCCAACACTTTACAATTTTCTCCTCTGAGGGTAAAATCAACATATTGAAGGAGTATTTGATGATTACAATTTTCTGGATTCTTTTAGATTTTGTTATACAATTACAAATATAGTTCATATAGTTGCAGGTGACAAATTAAAAGGTACCACAGCTTGTCATTTTCTAGGCTGTATTTGATGCTATTGTTATTGCTAATAATACTACTTTAGCCAAGGTAACATTTTTCCTGGTATGCCAAGACTGAGATTTCCTAAGGGTCATAAAAAATACTATAAGCCAGTTTCAAAAAAAAAAAAAGCAGGGACAGGGTCAAGTAGGCAGCAAATTCTCATCCCCAATAAATCAAAGAGGTAGGATCTTAGAACAGACTCAAAAGCCAAAATCCAGCTACACTCAGAAGACATCTCTGAGAAGTAGTTGCTTCCTAAGTGTTCTCAATACTAGAAATAAACCACCTGCCATAGCAATTTATGTGTCAACCCAGGTATTAAACTAAAATAAATACACAAATAAATAAATAAATAAGACACTTAAGCAAGATGCAAGCTCACCAAAGGCAAATGCAGGGGAAAATGAGGTGAAATAACACAAAAGCTGTTCACTTTGACTCTCTGAAGTGATAACATCAGAAGTAACAAAGCAAATCAAGAGACTAAAAAAATCACATCAGAAATAATCTCTCAGAAAACTACAGAGATGGTGATCATAATGAAAGATATGGTTAGTGACTCCGAAGCACATCTAGATTAAAAAAACAGAGGCACTTAGGAAAATGATGGAAACTATGCATGCACAACACAGGGAAGAAATGGAATCCATAAAACAGATTTGAATAGACATCCAGGAGATTAAAAATTCCCTTGAAAGTATATATAGCAGAATGATCCAATATGAGTACAGAATCTCAGATATAGAAGACAGGATTGTGATTACTGACCATGAAAATGAAAAGAAAGATTTCTTAAACATATCATGGTATTTATCATACCATGAGAAATCACTCTAGCAGATGCTAGGTGATGCAAAGAAGAATAACATAAGATTGATTGGAATTGATGAAAAAGCAGGAGCTAGTGCAAATGACATAAAAATATCTGTTCACAATACATGGCAAAAACTTCCCAGTCATCAAAAAAGAACTTGACATACAAATAAATGAAGTACATAGAACTCCAATTATCTATGATCAAAAAATAATAAAAACTACACAAAAATCATATAATGATTAAAATTCCAGAAATTCAACACAACAAAAGAATACTAAAAGCTGTTAAAGATATGAAACAAATTACATGAGAAAGAAAGCCCATCAGAATCATAGATGACTTTTCAACACAAACCTTCAAGTTATGAGTATTTCAATCTCTAAAAACAAAAAAAAAGAAAAAACCTCTAACCTAGATTGTTGTACCCTGTAAAACTATCTTTCAAAATTGAAGGACTACTAAGAAACTTCCATGACAAAGAGCACCCAGGGAACTTCATGAACACCAAACCACCACTCCAAAATATTCTGAAGGATTTTTTAGAAGACATAACAAGGATTACAACTCCATTAACCTCAACAGAGTGAATTCACTAGGCAAAGGGACAAAAAGGGAGCAAACAATAGGAAAATAACATGATAAGGGTAAATCAATTCATATTGATGCTTATAACTCTTGTATTAAGAGAAGAGGGGAATGTGAAAAAAGAAGCAAGATATATTATGTGCAGGTACAAATTTCCTGTGATGAATGTTATCATCATAAATCTCTAAAATGCACCATTTAAAAAACAAAAAAAAAGAAAAAAATCCAAGTACTTCTCAGTAAAGATTATATAAATTATGTAACACCTATACAATTAAATTCTTTCAAATTATTTAAAAGAATAAAGTGTATTCACATGAAAATGTGTACAGCATGTACACATTAAAAGTAAATAGTTATCCTGATTAGCTGATAAATGAAAAAATACTGTTATGGATTAAAAAATGGTGCTCAACTTAACAACAGGTGAATTAAATCAGCATGGTGCTCAGTGTAGATGACCCACTTGAAGAAAGTTTCCAGTATAAAAGGAGATGTGGAGAGGAAGAATGGGGCATTGTGAATTTCTCTAAGTGTTGTTTGGAGGCATTGGTTCTCCTGGATGAACTTGTCATGGCTGGCTTCCTCGATATGAATTCAGCCATTATCATTGGAGGCACTCAGGACCTTGTCATGAGAATGTCTGAGGTTCACTTTGGTGGAGCACTGGTCCTTATGTTGAGCATCACTTCCTGCCTCTGGAGGGGAAGATGTGTGCTGTTTAATCTCCAGGAGAAGTTGTCACGTTGGCTTCCTGATATGTACATGACTGTTCTCCTCAAAGGAGCTTGGGATCTCATTGTTGCTGAGGATGGCTGTGGTACTTTTTGGGGGAGCTTTAGTCCCTCTTTTGAGTGTGGTTTCTTGGCTCCAGTGTAGAACCCTCAGCCTACTGGCACAGATCCTTCATCCCACTGGCAAAGACTTTCTATCTTCTGTCTCTGACCTTTGGGCCTTCCTAGTGTGGATTGGTAAAACAGACTTGCATGAGTCATTGTTGTGGGATCTAGGCCTCCAGTTAGGCTCGTGGGAGGCATTGTCAGAGGCTCTAGGTCTTCAGATGGACTTATGCAGGACATTGCTGTGGGATCCAGGCCCTAGATTTTCTAGGACTTTAGTGTTGTGGATTTTCTGCACTTGTATTTTTTTTTTTGCACTTTCTTGTATTTAACTCTGGGTGACCATCATAAAATAATATTATAAATTCTATGTCCTGTATGTAACTGTTCTACTCGCAACCCACGACTGCAGCAAATACTATTATTTTCAAATATATTAATATAATACTAGTATCTGGAGGGATTAAATGACTGGTGGAAATGTATATCATTTTTTTTATACAGTAATCTGGTCTTGGAATGAGGTTATACCATATTTTTATTTGTATAATGGTTGGAGTTTTTTAGAACTGTCATTTTACTTTGTTTTTTATTTTATTTTTTGTCTTTTTGAGACAGGATTTCACTATGTAGTTCAGGCTGGTTTTCAACTCACTTTGTAGCCCAGGCTGGCCTGGAACTCACAGTTATCCTTCTGTCTCAGACTTCTAAGTGCTGAGAATATAGCTATGAACTATGACATCTGGCCATCGGTACATTTTAGGATTTATTTCTTCTGTTCCCTTGGCTTAAGAAATTTTTTTCTTTTCATGGTTGATAACCACAATCCTGCTTACTATATCTGAGACTGTGTCTTCACATTGGCTCATTCTACTGCATATGCATTCAATGGAATTTTTAAAATGGATATCTGTTTTATAGATTCCATTTTCTACTTATGTTGGCTCTTCATGGTTTCCATCATTTTCCTAAGTGTCTCTGTTGTGGGTTTTTTTTGTTTTGTTTTGTTTTGTTTTGTTTTGTACTGAGGATTGAGCTCATGACCTTGTGCTTGCCAGGCAGGCACTTAAGCCACTGAGCTAAATCCCCAGCCCTGTTTCTTTTTTTTTAATCTGTATCTGTTCTAGAGTCACTAATCATGTCTTTCATTATGGTCACCATTGCTGTAGCTATCTGAGAGATTATTTCTTTTTTTTGTATAGGAAATTCAACTCAGAACCTTGCACTTGCCAGGGAGGTGCAGTACCATTGAGCTATATCTCCTGAGAGATTATTTTTTAGAGCCTTGTTGCTGTGCATTACTACTTCCATGGTTACTACTTCAGAGAGTCCAGGTGGGTGGCTTTCAGACCATTACACTTCATTGCCCCATGAGTTTGCCTTGGAAAAGGCTAAAAGTCTGAGGTTGCATCTTAAGTGTCTTTTCATTTTCTTTTTTTAAATTTAATTCCTGAATAATGCTTGTAAAGTGCCTATAGTGAGTAGCTTTATTGATAGTATAGGAAATGATTACTTGTCAGAAGTGTCTTCCAGGTATAGCTGACTTTTGGCTTTTGAATCTGTTACAAGATCCTACCTCTTTGAGTTATGGGGGATGAGAAGTTGTTGTCTACTTGACCCAGACCCTGGTTCTTAGGCATTGGCCTATAGTATTTTTTATGACCCTGAGGCAATCCCAGTCCAGTACACTGGGGAGAACAACTGGCTAGAACAATTATGCCACTTTAGCTTAAGTGATACAATCAGCAACAACAGTAGGATCAAACACTGCCTAGAAAATGACAAGCCAAGGTAACTATTTATCTGCCACCTTCAACCATATGAACTAGACCAATGATTATATAGCAAAATGTAAAACAAACCAGAAACTTGTATGCAGTATATAAGCCCTCAGTATGGTAATTTTACCCTCAAAGGACAAAGTTTAAAAGTGGTTAGGGGGAAATGTAGAGGAATAGAAGAAGAGGAAGAGATAGGAAGCAAGGTTAGATGATAAAGATCAACAACTTTGGGAAACTTGTAAAGAAGGCAAGAGGGAAACAAGGAAGAAATAGACAAAAATGAAAACAGCAGTAACATCATAAAAACTAGAACTATATTCTCACTCATATAAAAACAAGAACAGTCAATAAAAAACAAAAAACAACCAAAAATACAAGAAAAGATACAAAAAAGGGTGGGGGGAAGTCCACTTGAAGCTCTATCTCTGCTGTCATTGGTAGATAAGACAACATGGGCAGACAGAGTCCTGATCCAAATTGATTAATCCCAGCAAATCAGTTTTACAGTGGCGCAGTGGATAATCCTGCTGAGCTTCATCTTTAGTTCCACTGAAGTTAAGTTTGATTTCTGGCTGTGAGCCCAGAACCAGATTTGCTCAGCCTGCAGCAGTCCATGCACCTCCTACTGGCTTGAACTCAGCTCCCTGACATCCTGCCATCTTGAATTGGCCTCCCGGACCCTGAAATTGGGAGCCACTAGATGCAACCAGCAGTTGCTCTGACTTCCAAGCTTGGTTGGCCACTTTCCAAGCTGGTTACTAGCCAATCACCTTCTCCTGTGGGACCTCTGAAGTTGAATAATTCTCCACTCACTGCAGTCCGTTGCATCCACTGCTCTGTAGTACTGCTGTGTTTCTCTGTGGAGGCCTCTGAAGTTGCCAGTAGTCACTGTGTATCAGCAACTTCAAGCTAACCCTCCCACGCAGTGAGCTTGGGCTCAGAGAGAAAGTGCTGCCTGATGCCTCCTTGTTCTTTCAATTTTCTCTCTTCACTCTCCCTGTGGGCTTCGATTCTTGCTTCAGACCTTTCCTGGGTCCCAGGGACCTACCTCACTTCTTCTCCTCCTCATGTTGCTATATTCCAGTGCCCAGACTCCAAATCTTGGAGAGACTCTTGTTTTGCTGCTCACCCCTCTGTCATCTTCCTGAAAGCATGAGAACACTTTTTTTTTTTCAGACAGGTTCTTACTATGTAGTTTCAGATTGGTCTTGAACTCACTGTGTAGACTAGACTGGCCTCAAACTTGTAGTGATCCTCCTGCCTCAACCTCCCATGTGTTGGGATTATAGTGTGTACCACCACACCTTGTAAATTTTTATTAGTAGCGTATATTAACTTTTATAATAAAAACAACAAAATATTTTTAAATAACAAGTCTAAAACAAGTATGCAGCCTGGTAAACTATATGATTATCTTTCTTTTTGGAGGATTCTGAGATCCAGTTATCTGTGATTTTTATTTCTCCATATTTTTAAAAATGTACTAGGCATTAAACTCAATGCCTTTGTACTGATCTATATTGTTAGACTTTTATTTTTATTTTCAGTTGCTAAATTTTTCATGCTGGTATTGAACTGAAAGTCTTTCTGCTTCACCCTCAGAGTGCTAGGATTACTTGCATGCACCACCATGTGAGGCTCCTCATACTTTTCCTGCAAGTCTTTCAGGTCTTTATCAATCACACTGCAAATATAAAGAGCAAACAGCTAGTCAATAGTGTCACATTTTACTGTCAGTTAAGTTAGCCTTGTAATACTATAATTAATTTATATAAATACATTTAAGATGGAAATATTCTGTGCTTTTTAAAGTCAAAGACCATAATGTAAACAAAAGTGAGAGTATTACTTTAAGATACATGCCTAGTAGAAAAGAACTTTATGCAAAGTTCACAAATTTTGACACTGTACAGAATCATTCATTAGACATGTATAGTACTGAGCTCTTAACATGCCACTAATGTTACTACAGAACTGAATTTTTAAGTTTCATTCAATTTGACTTAAGTAGTCATAGTTTGGTAGTGGCTATGGTTTTGGACAGTATAGTTTTAGACAAAAATAAACTGAGAAAAAATGTGATTTGTGCACTGGGTGTAGCAGTGTATGACTGTAATCCTAGCTTCTCAAAAGGGCTGAAGTAGGAGGATTGCTTGAGCCCAGGGATTTGACAAAGCCTGGCAGCACAACGAGACCTTGTTTCAAAAACAAAATAAAACAACCCCCCAACCTGCAATGTATGATCTTGATTAAATGTAGTAAAGAACAGATGCAGAGTTTTATCTTGATCCCTCTCTTTCCTGGTGTACATGCATCTCTGTTTCTCAATTGACAACCCTGATAAACAAGTGACTCAGGTCTGCCACAGTAACAGAACAGTGTTCCATATATAGCAGGGTTTTTTGTTTTGTTTTGTTTGTTTGAGGTAGGGTCTTGCTACATGGTTCAGGCTGGCCTGGAACTCACTATGTAGTCCAGGCTGGCCTCAAACTAACTGTGATCCTCTTGCCTCAGTCTCCTGAGTTCTGAGATCACAAGTGTGTGCCACTATGCCCAGCTATCAGCAGTTTTTTATTGTCCCATTCCAGCAACCAGAGCAGACATGCCTGGCTTTTGAGACTGCCCTGCATGCTTTCCTTGCTCATACAGCCTGGATGTTGGCATTCTCCATCTCACCCTTCTGCAACATTACATCCCTACCTTTTCCATCTCATACAAAATATTCCTACAGTAATGCCTTTATTCCATAATACTTCTGGTTCCTCAATTGATTCCTAGCCTTGAAGTCTGTTGCCTTACCATTTTTTTTTCCAACTCTGGACCTAACAGCAATCTCCATTTGTCTCCTGACTTGTTATTTTCAATTTATCACTAAATCCTTTGCAAACTGTGTCAAACACAAACCTTGAGCAGGGCATGGTGGCACACACCTGTAATCCCAGTATTCTGGGAGGCTGAAGCAGGAGGATTGCAAGTTTGAGAGCAGTCTGGACAGTGTGGTAATTTAGGAAGATCCTGCTTCAAAAAACAAACAAATAAATAAATGAATAAATACACAAATAAATAAATAAATAGTTTGGGAATATACAGTATAGATCAGTGGAATGGTCTGGGTTCAATACCTAGCATTAAAAAAAAAGCCCGGGGTGGTGGCATATGCCTATAATCCCAGCACTTGGGAGGCCAAGGATTGCTGTGATTTTGGCCTCAGCCTGGACTGGACTACATAGTGAATTCAAGTACAGTCTAGAATATACAGCAAGATTGTGTCTCAAAAAAAAAGTCTGTCTACACATGCACTTTGGGTAAAGTTATGTTTCTTTTTGTTTCATTTTGTTGTTTTTTTGAGACAGGGTCTCACTATGTACGTCAGGCTGGCCTTGAATTTACTACATAGACCAGACTATTGTCTAATTTGTGGCACTCCTCCTGCCTCAACCTCCCAAGTACTGGGATTTCAAGGGTGTGCTGTCATACTTGGCCTAAAGCTACCTTTGAAAAGAATTTTGGGATACACCATAATAAGCATGTTCAGTGGAGGAACTGTTGCTATATTTTCCATCTAGAAATTGGAAAAACCAAAGATTACTTGGTGTTTTGAACTCCATTCAGATTAGATTTGCCATTGTTTGGTTTTATGTTCACATAATCCTTTTTTATTTTTATATTTTTTTATTTTTTATTTAAAGAGAAACAAAAGCATGTAAAGGTTAGAGATAATACAAAATTCTGAAAAAAGATAAACAATAAGAAATCACTAGTTAATAAATTACATATTGTCCTCTTAAAAATAGTTGTTCAAGTTACAAAATTAAAGCATACAAAGTAGATAGTCAAACAGGAAGAGTGTAAACAGCCACGCATGCATGAATCTCTACATGTATTTCTATCCTTTCTGTATTAGAGGGAAAAACAAAACTTAGTAAGACAAAACAAAACAAATTCCTATAAAAACATGAAACCAAAAAGTCGTATAAAACCACAATGATTACTGTGTTGTTTATTATCTTCAATAGAATGTCTATATCATCAGGCATAATTGAACATAGCAGTATAATTGAGTAAAGCAGTAAATAACAATATTAGTAAAAATAAAACATTGTAGACAGTATAAAACTTCAAAGGCAGGTAATAATCAAACCATACAGTCAATAAGAAATTAAGGATGATTACCATACTTTATCCTGTTATTTTTGGGATTACTGTCTGTGCCCTCAAATCTAGTACAGGTAGAACGACTGGAACAGAATACAATACATCTAAGCAGAGTAGTGTGAGTAATGTGGGTTTTAAATCTTGGTTCACTATTAACAATGTAGTGTATCAAGGCCATCTGTGTGATTCTAATTATCCTTCTCTGCCTGATTTCTGCTATGCTATTTTTCTGCCTTTGTCTAGTTTTCTCTTTCATTCTACTGCCTGCCCTACTCATTGAGGCCTTTCTGCCACTGTTCCTAAAATCCTGGTATTTCTCTCTCTCTCTCTCTCTCTCTCTCTCTCTAATGTCCTTCAGTATTCTCTATAGGGTTGGATTGGTGGTCACAAACTCCCCCAGTTCCTCTTTGTCATGGAAGCATCTTGTTTCTCCATTAATTTCTAGTGACAGTTTTGCAGGGTACATCAATCTGGGCTGGAGGTTATTTTCTTTGAGGGCTTGGAATACTTTGCTCCAAGCTCTTCTTGATCTGATGGTCTGTGTCGAGAGGTCAGCCGTGATCCTATGGGCTTACCTTTATAGGTAATGTTTCTTTTCTCTGACGGCTTTTAATAGTTTTTTATATTGAATTTCTGGTATCTTGATTATTATATGTCTGGGTGTAGCTGTTTTAGTTGTAGGTGGCTGGAGTTCTGTATGCCTCACATAACTGAATGTCATTTTCTTTTCTCATGCTTGGGAAGTTTTCCTTAATTATTTCCATGAATAGCCTTTGTAATTCACCTGTATGTATTCCTGCTTCTTCATTCATGTTTCTTATTCTTAAATTGTAGATTCTGTTGTCATCTTCTAGTCTTTGTACTGACACTGCCTGTTTCCTTGTTATTTTTAAGAGATCTTTCCTTTCATGATCACACATTGCAAACTTATTTTCAAGTTTTGATAGTCTATCCTTAGTTTCTTTTAAGGCATTTTGCCAGCTTTCAATGGAGTTTTTAATTTCCTGGTAGTCTCTTTGAATCTGCTTCATGTATTCTATATTTTTTTATATTCTTGATCAACTGTTTCTCTCCTTTTTTGTGTTTCTCCCTTCTTCCATCTGTATCATCCTGAGAGATGCTTCCTGAGAGCATTTCTTTTATTAATCTACTCGTATCTTGCTTTATCTGATTTAATATTTCAGTTTTGAGCTCGTCTACAAGGTCCTGAAGATATCTCTTAATGTCCATTGAAGCCATGTCTAATGTTGTGTGTTTGTCACCCTCAGTCTCCCTTGTTTTTCCTTCTCCTGGATCAGTACTCTCAGGGTTCTGGGCTGGGGGCTTCCTCCTGTCTCTCTCTCCTGTCATGGCCCTGGCTTGCTCCACACAGGTTACAGTGCAGGTCCCAGCCCCTTTCCCTGTTGGCCACGTTTCCTCCAAAACAGGCTGGCAAGGGAACTCTGCCCTCTCCTGCCTGCTCTTGTCACTGAGGTATAAGCAGTGGCTGTGTTTGCCTGCCCTGTCCCACCAGGCCAGCCAAACTTCAGGGGCCTTCACCTGGTTAGTGCTTGCTAGGCGCAGGGAATCAATTTGGGACAGCTCATTGGGTCCTGGCCAGGGGTGTGGCCCAATCCAAGCAAATCCCATGAATCTGCTCTTGGAGGAGGAACCAACTGAAGTCACTGTTGCTCCCAGTTCAGGCTCCTCCTGCCCAATTCCAATATGTTGCCCATTTGGTCGCACCCTTCCCTGGTGGGGGGGTCTCATTCCCAGCACTGACCGTGGATTAATGAAAGTCCCTTCACTGGCTCCACTCTCCGTTAGGCTCACAAACCCTCAACTTCAGCGCTGCTGTGCTTCCTGTGAGTTGGGCAGCTCTGCCGGCTGGCATGGATTCAGGCCTTTGCAAACTTGGTGGGTCGCCACGAATGAAAACGCTGTGTCCCTTAATTTTTAGCTATTTCAGTTGTAGTCCTGAAGTATTTGATGAGCTTTTTTATGTTTTAATTTCTTCCTGTGTCAAGAGGACCCATCTCCCTCTGTCTGGGTCTCTCCAGGGTGTTTTATTCTGGTGTATGAGTTGTTTCTCCTGGGAGGCTTTGTATTTTGTTGCTCACTGATCAGCCATCTTGTCTTCTGTCCCTTTTTTCTTTCTTTGTAGTTACTTACATAAACTCTGTGGCTTCTTCTAATTTAATGTATCACGTTCCATTGTAAAAGCTAGACCTTACAGCTAAAATAATACTCAGCTTTTAAATTAAAAAAAAAGGAAAAAAAAAAGCCAGACATGGTGGTACACATCTGATCCCAGCACTTTAGGAGACTAAGGCATGAGGCAAGAAGATTAGCATGAATTCAAGGCCAGCCTAGACTACTTAGTGAGATCTTGTCTCAAAAAAATAAAACAAAACCAAGATAGTTTAATATTATGATTATTACTTTTTTTTTTTGAGATAGGAATTTGCTTGCAGAGCTTACTATTAGCTCAGGTGGGCCTTGAACTTGTGGGAATTCTCTTGCCTCAGCCACACAGATCCTGAGATTACAGACATGCATCACCAAGCTTGGCTGTCTAATATCTTTTTTTTCTTTTTTGGTAGTGGAAATTGAACTCATGACCTTGCATTTGCCAAACAGGAGCCATGCTACTGAGCTATATCCTCAGCCCATGTTTTTGTTTTTTGAGAGAGGATGGTTCATGGACAGTCTGAACTGCATAGTGAGACTTAACTCTCCCACCCCTGAAAAAAATCGTACATAAACAGTAAATGTCAGTGTTGATTTCTTCACATACAAGCTGGGAATAATATCCAAAATCCAATATTATTAGTCTTGGTTGTTTTGCTGCTGCTTGTGTTTCAGGGGAGGGAGGATTGAACCAGGGTCTTCTCACTGGCCTATACTCCCTAAGCTCTTTCTTATATTTTTTTATTTTGGGATCCGGTCCTGCTAAATTTCTCAGGCTGCACTCCAATTTGCAATCTCCTTGCCTCAATCTCCCAGAGTGCTGTTATTACAGGCTCACACCATCACACTCAGCTTGCTGTCACTTTTGATTGGAATGAGAGTCCCCATGAGTGGAGTAACAGGCTCTTTGCTGAAAGGAAAGTTAAAACTGAAAGGAAAAAGATCCTTAGTAGCAAAAAGGGAAATTTGCATAATTTTACAACAGTGGAAAAGTAGAGAAGGAGTCTGAAAAACTTTTTAAAAATTGCAAAATGTGGGCTGGGGATTTAGCTTAGTGGCATAAGCGCCTACCTGGCAAGGGTGAGGTCATGAGTTCAATCCCTGGTACCAAAAATAAATAAATAAATAAATAAAATAAATTGCAAAATAAATAAATAAATTGCTGGGCATGGGGCACACACCTATAACCCCGGCTAGGGCGGCTGAAGGATCACTGGGAGTTTAAGGCCAGCCTGGGTTACATAGCAAGTTCAAGGCCAGCCTGAGCTATATAGCAAGACCCTGTCTCAAAGAAAAAAAAATTACAAAATGTTTATACCAGAAAAGATATTAAAAGTCATGGTTCCCCAGCACTTGGGAGGCTGAGGCAGGAGGACTGCTTGAGTTCAAGGCCAGCCTGAACTACCAAGTCAGATCCTGTTTCAAAAAGACAGTAAATATGTAAGTCATGGTCCAAGTCACCTCTGTTACAGATATGGAAATAAAGACTGAGGCATGAGATGATTTGTCCAAACCCACACTATCCATTACTAGGAGATCTGGGATTAGAAGTTTGTTGGGGTCTCAGGCTCTCATCCTTTGGTTTAACTCCTAAATATTTACTGAGCACTCAATCCTATACTAGATACTAAATAGGATTCAAAGATATACAGAGATGTTAATTATGTTCTTGCATCTCAGCTTTCACATACACTTCTCCTTATTTCTTGTTTCTTAAATATTTACATCTAGTGTCTTTCTTATAAAAGTAATCTAATAATTTTGTTTTTACCTATTATTGGGAATCTCCATGTTTCAGTAATAATAGTTCCTGCAATCAAGTGTGGAATCAAGAGGATCTGAAGGTTAAGAGGAAAACTATAGCACTGTTTCTTTTCAAAAGGTGTCAAAAGAACTGGGTTTGGTACATTCCCAGAGATCCATTACTTGGGAGGCTCAGGTTCTCTTGAGCTTAGAAACTGGGGACCAGCTTTGGCAACATAGTAAAATCTCCACCTTTAAAAAAATGTCCAATGAACATTACTCAGTTCTCCATAGGCCATCATTCATTTCTCTGTGTAGTTCTTTTGTGTAAGGAAACCTTAGAAATTCCAGAATTGAATCAGGCATGCCTGTAATCTTAGCACTCTGGAGGCTGAGGCAGAATTGGCCTGAGTTACCTACTGAGTTCAGGGCCATTCTGAACTAGAGTCAGACCTTATCTCCAAAAAAAACTTCAAGAGATGGAGAGAAGGGAGAGGGAAGAGGAAGGGAAGGAGCAGGAAAGAATCAAGATATAAGTACATGTGCCACTTTACCATAATGAAGACCAGAAATATAATTATACACTTTAAATATGAACTAATACAAATTAAAAAAGTAACTGATAGGAAGGTCTAAATAAAAAAATTGTACATTAATCACCTATTCTCTTTTCCTTATCCTGTAATTTTTTTTATTAAATATTTTGGTTGTTTTCATTCATATCATTGCCCCACTAGTTTTGGATTAACTAAAATCCTTAGAGCCTAGTATCATAGTGATATGCTTGATATTAAGCGATTTTAGGTAACAGACAGCTCAGCTCTTTAGTAAACACTATAGTCCTTTAGACAATACGGATCTAAATACCTATGAAAACAATTCCATTTTATTCGCTTACGCACTTTGAAGAGTGCTTATTTAATTCTTCCTCAAACTGCTGTTATCATAAGATAGGGCTCACCTGGTGAACCAGTAAACCTTTAAAATAAGCTTTTCAGCCCTGTGTGGTGGCGAAAGACTGCAACCAGAGCCACTGGGGAGGCTGAGACAAGATTCCAGGTGACAAGCCTGTCTAAAAAAGGGGCGGGGGATGTAGCTTAGTGGCAGTTGTGCCTAGCACGTGCCAGGCCCTGCGTCAATTTCCAGTGGTGCAAAACCAACGCAAAAAACTTTCATAGTGAAAGTATGTAGTATTTTGCATTAGAGGTACCTTAGATAAAATTAGTATCCACAGCGCGGCTGAAACTCAAATGCCTTTGTCTTGTCTTTCTTGTACCTAGTAAGTGGTTACAAAGGAAATGTCACTTCACATAAGATTTAGTTGCCAAGATTTTTAAAAGAAACACAGATATTTCCTCACAGTTGTCCTCATCACGCAGTTTTGTGCTGCTTCAAGCTGCTCAAACTGTGCCAGGAGGAGCCCTTAACTGCTTAAAAGGCCAGGGACAGAAACGGAGTATTGCACAACCCTTCACCACCCGGCGTTTTCGCTTCCAAATCTGGCCTTCGTGTCATCCCGGCGGGAGCCGCTCCCCGTTCCCCTCAGCGCGCCGGGGTTTCCTAGCCGAGCGCGGCCGCCCCTCCCTCCGCCTGGGCTTCTCCGGAGAGCGGAGCCGCGCGGGCCCTGGGTGCTGGGCGCCGGGCAAGCCCATTGTCCGGCGGGGAACCCGGGTCTCCCCGGGGCGCCTCCCGCGCTCGCGCCAGCCGAACCGGAGGACCAAAGGTCTGCGGGGCTCCGCGCCGCTCCCCTCCCCCGCGGCCCCATTGTCTGCCTCGCCCCGCCCCGGGGGACACGTGCGCCTGCAGCTTCCCGAGCCGGAGAGCGCGGTGTGGCGGCGGCGTGGACACCGCTGGGAACGGTTGCGCTGCGGCGGGCGGCGCGCGGACCGGTGGGTGTCCTCGGGAGCCGCCCTCCGCCCATTACGTGCTCCCCAGGCCCGTGCGGGAAGAGGGCGGCAAGAGTCGTCGGGGGCAGCGTGCGCGTGGGGCTGCAGTGGGGGTGGGGCGGGGCGGGGTAGGGAGATGCCTGTCTCCTGACAAAGGAGAACGAGTGGGACACGCAGAGCCGGCCCGCCCCGCCTGGAGGGGAGTGGGAGGGAGTGTCGGGAGGGAAAGGGGCGGGCCTCTCATTCACTCGGCCCCTCAGCCGGCGCCGGAGCGGAAGGGCGGGGTCTCGGCCCCCCACCCCGGCTGAGGAGCGAGGGAGGCAACGCGACGTGAAGGCGGGGCACGCGGGCGCGCGTCCCGAGGCGTCGGCTGCGTCGTCACGTCAGCGCGGGAGAGAGAAAGAGAGGAGCCGACTCGGCAGGGACTGAGGGACGGGGCCGAGAGAGCGAGCAAGCGAGGGAGGGAGCGAACGAGAGAGTGCAAGCGAGGAGGGGAAAGGCGGCTTCTCTCGCCTGAGCGGCCGCGGACTGTACAACAAGCGGTGGGGGGGGGAGGAGCAAGGAGAGGGAGAAGAAAGCCCGAGAGGAGAAGGCGGACGGAGGCTGGTGGAAGTGGTAGGGGGAGAAGGAGGAGCTGGAGGAGGGCAGGGGCTGTGGGAGTGAGTGAGAGAAGCGGACGCGCGAGGGAGGGGAGGGAAGGGGGGTCACGCGGGGGCGCGCGCGCACCGGGAGCGCGCTCGGAGGCGAGTGGAACTGGATCGGGTTTGCTGCCAGCGGCGTGAGCTTCGGCCGCCATTTTACAACAGCTCCACTCGCGCCGGACACAGGGAACGGCGAGCACGCGTTTCCCGCAACCCGATTCCCTCGGACAAGATTCCTCCGCCGCAGCCCAACGGGGAGGTAACGACCCGGCTCTGGGAGGGGAGCTCCATGACACTGTAGAGTGAGCCTGGGAAGGGTAGCGCGGGGGGAAACCGGCTTTTCTGGAAAATGGATTCCAGGAGGGAGAGGAGCACGTTGACTCGGGCTGCCTGGAGTAGGCCGCGGCTGCGCCGCCACTTACTCCCCTCCATGTGCTGCCGCTGGTCGGGCTTTGTCTGCGGCGCTCCGGGAGGAGGTGGCTCCGTGGCCCACGCGGGCCCCGAGCGGCGGCGGACTTGGTGCTATCGTGGCCCTTGCCGCGGGAGTGGGCGGAGAGGAGCCGGTCTGGTCCCGCAGCCGGGCGCCGGGCTGGGGCGGTGCTCGGGGTCTTGCGGGCGTGGAGCTGTTGCGGGACGCCGCGCCGCAGTCACTGCACCCGGGAGCGCGGGGTGGGGGTTGCACCGCGCGCCACGGGTCACGTCTCCGCCCGGCCGGCGGCCGGGGTCGCCGGCGCACTGGGAGCGCCCGAGGCAGGGAGCCATGTGTCACGGCAGAGTCGGCGGCGCTGGGGGGCGGAGAAAGCCCGTGGCCTGGCGCCGCCGAAGCCTGGGTATTGAGGGGCGAGGTTGTGGTGCTGCAGCTTTCTAGGGGCTCCAACCGCGGTTGCGGGTTGATGGGAGCCGGTGACGGACGTCTTGGCCTGGGACTCCGTGGGTTTCCGTTGAAGGAAGTTGTAGGACATTTGAAGGCGCAGAGCACGTGTTTCTAATGGGCTCCTGGCGGCCGCATTGGTGAGACTGCCGCTCTGGGTGCGGAGTCGGGGGCGGACTTTGGGGTGTGGGGGTGAAGGGTGTCGAAATTGGGTGGTGGGTAGGTGGCTTGTGTGAGCGCTTTGTTCTTCGCTGGCTGTTGTTACTGATCTATAAGCGGCAGGCGGGAAAAGCGCACTTTGGGGTTTACCTCGGAGAGGGACAAGCCCAGCTTTGCTTTATTCTCACGCATCTTATTCTCCGTACTGGAACAACTGCATGTGGCGCTCTGGCTGGTTCTCTTACTGATTGGGCTTCACTTGTAATCTGGTTTTTCCTAGGGAGTGATAGCACGTGAGTTAGGGGTGGTGCTCAGGAAGAAAATAGTGAATTGAATTGGTCCTTCTGTGCTCTGCTGTAAATCTGGCCTGTCAGGCGATTGGTGACTTTAAGGTTTCTTTTAAGGGAGGTGCAGATTTGCTGGTGTAGTGAGTGGTAGAGAAAGTAAAGATTGGGGCTCTGTTATTGTCCTCTATTCATTTTGAAGATCCTAGTTTAATTTTGCTTATTGCGTTTGAACAGATCTCTGGAAACATGGCTACAGAACATGTTAATGGAAATGGTACTGAAGAGCCCATGGATACTACTTCTGCAGTTATCCATTCAGAAAATTTTCAGACATTGCTTGATGCTGGTTTACCACAGAAAGTTGCTGAAAAACTAGATGAAATTTACGTTGCAGGTAAGAACTAACACTTGCAAAATTACATTATGAAATTTCTCTATTGGATTTCTGGCTTTGAGCTAAAATAGCAACTTTTTGTGGTTTCCAATTAAGTGTGGGAACTGGAACTTTGCCTTGTTCTGATAAGTTGATTTAGGTTTGAACTAGAGGTTAAGGTGCAGAAAAGGGAGGGAAGAGGGATAGGCCCTCCCTAGGAAAAGGCTGGCGGTCTGTTGGATAAGGATATGATAGTCGTAACAGCTGCTAAATGTTGGAAACAGATCATGTGACTTTTTTGGGTATTTTTACAGTAGGATTCTTGTTAAATAACTTGGTAGTAGTAGACGTCTTATTGGTATGGCGGTTCTTTTTTCTAGTGGTGGTTGGTTGGAGTTGAATAGATTCAGTTGTCATGTTTGGTACTTTGCTGGTTTTCTTTGTAAGTCTACATTTACTGTAGAAACACTTTAATGTTTAGAACTCTAACTTGGACACAAAGCGGGTAAAATCGGTTCCTTATTGTAAGTGTGGTTGTGAGACTTTTAGTTTAGAAGGATTTAAGTATATGTGTTTTTCACTATGTAGATACAGGGATAGGATTGTTACATATATCTGTAGTGGCATAGGGGTCTTGAGAGGGGAAAAACTTCTAAAAGAGTTAGAAGTTGATAACTAACTTAAGTTTTCTCTTCTCCAGGGCTAGTTGCACATAGTGATTTAGATGAAAGAGCTATCGAAGCTTTAAAAGAGTTCAATGAAGACGGCGCATTGGCAGTTCTTCAACAGTTTAAAGACAGTGATCTCTCTCATGTTCAGGTAATAATGTTAGTTTAATCTCAGTATAGGTAGAATGAATGAATTTTGATTATTTTTGATGTGCTTATTTAAATTGTTAGATGGAAAGGTGAACGTTTTAAAATATGAATGGAAAATTTCTTTGCAGAACAAAAGTGCCTTTTTATGTGGAGTCATGAAGACTTACAGGCAGAGAGAAAAACAGGGGACCAAAGTAGCAGACTCTAGTAAAGGACCAGATGAGGCAAAAATTAAGGTATGTCTTTTAAAACTCTTGTTTTAAAGGTCTTTTAATATTTTATAGTTTTGGTGAATGTTCTTTGGGTGTGACCTGGGTGTATATATTTTTAGCATCATTGATCTTTTTTAATTAGTGTTTTCAAAAGTATTCTGCCGTTTTAAATGACTCATCTAATGATTAAATCTGTGCTTTTTTTTTTTCTTTTTTTTTGAGGCGTCAGGGTCTCACTGCAAATTCAGGCTGGCCACAAACTTGCAGCAGTCCTTCTGCCTCAGCTTCTTGAGTGTTGGGATTACAGGTGTGTACCAACACGCCTGGCTCCTAAATCTGAGCATCAAATGGTTCAAATAAGCAATTGGAAAGGTTCAAGGTCAGGTTACTAACAGTCAAACCCAAGTAGTATAGAACCAATTTACCTTACGTTGGTGGCAAGTGTACACTTAGCAGTTGAGTTCTTTTTTAGGAGCTCAATCTTTAGTGGGTTTAGAATTCTGACATTGGCTTTTCTGTTAGTGCGGCTTATTGAGGTTATATATTTATTTATTTTTGAGTCAGGGTGTCCTATGTAGTTCACCCTGTGTAGCTTAGGCTGGCCTGCAACTCCTGGTGATCCTCTTGTCTCAGCTTCTCAAGTACTAGAGCCACAAGATGCCTGGTTGGCTATCTTGTTTATTTCTAAGAGCTGCATTTAACAATAAGGGGTTTTTCAATGTGGACATATAAATAAGGAACAAGTGGGGAGTAAAAGGCTCTTTAAGTTATATGCAAGACTGATTTTCTGGAGTTCAGTTAGGTTTTGATATTTGATTTATTAAATATGTGGTTCATGTTTGTATTTAACTTGATAGCATGATACTTTTCTTGGGTCAAGGATTACATTTTAAGAAAATGAGTTATTGGCTAGGTGTGGTGGTGTACACCTGTAATCGCAGCACTTAGGGAAGCTGAGGCAGGAGGATTGCTGGGAGTTCAAGACCATCCTGGGCTACAAAGTGAGCTCAAAGCCAGCTTGAGCTGCATAATAAGACCCTGTCTCAAAAGACCAAAAAACAAAACAAAGTTATTAAGAAGGGCACAGAGACAGGGTGTAGTGGTTTACACCTCTAAGCCCAACCTGGGGAGGCTGAGGCAGGAGGATAGCCTAAAGTTCTAGGCCAGCCGTGGGTACAGAGTGAGTGCAAAGCCAGCCTGAACTATATAGCAAGACCCAGTTTCAAACAACAAAACCAAACCAAAAGGGGCATAAATGTTGAGTAGTATTTTAATGGTATGCAAAGAGGAAAGCATAGAAAATAGAGTTAGGGTTTCTGACTGTCATGAATTTTGAGGTGGTTGGAATGAATGGAATTTAAACTATAATTGAGTTTTTCTATTAAAAATGGGGCTTAGTTGTGCCAGATGTGATTAAGAGTATGTAGTTGAGTTTAAAATTTTATGAAAATTACATTCAATTGTGTAAGCTTCAATTCAGTCTTTGGGAGGAGATGACTTAAACCTTTAATAAGACTTAGGGTTTTTTTTTTTTTTTATTTTTTTTGGTACCGGGGATCGAACTTAGGACCTTGTCCTTGCCAGGCAGGTGCTTATGCCACTGAGCTAAATCCTGGGCTTTAATAAGACTTACAAAATACGACCAAAAAATATTTTTATTGGAAGTTTGGCAGGGAATAATAGGTTTGTTTTTGTTTTGTTTTGTTTTTTGAGACAGACTCTTGCTATATAGTTCAGGCTGGCCTTGAACTCGCAGTGATCCTCCTGATTCGTCCTCCCTGGAATTACAGATGTGTCACTATGCCCAGCCTCAATTTCTTTTAATACTGACTTGAAAGGTGTTATTAGGATCATGTGAAGATTAAGGTGAAAAAGGCATAACTGCTTTTATAGCATAGGGAGTATATATGAAAAAAAGGAAAAATAAGCAGTTTTATCATTCAGTTCATGTTATAGCCATTGTGTTTTTAAAAGACAGGGTCTTGCTGTCTAGCCCAGGTTGGCCTTGAACTCACTGTGTAATCCAGGCTGGCCTCAAACTCCGCAATCCTCCTGTCTCAGCCTCCCAAGTATTTGGGATTATGAATATGTGTCACTATGCCCTGCTGTCATAGGTTGGAGTTTTGGTTTTCTTGTCACTTTGATGCTCCTTTAAGCAGTCATACTTGGGTGTTATGGAAAAATTATAGACTACATAGCTTTTTGTGAACCCTTTTCTTAAAAAAGTTGGTCCCCCCCCCCCCAATCACTTTTTTTGTTTCTGGATGCTGGGAAACAAACTCCGGGCTTCAAGCTTGCTAGTGATATAATATCCCTATACTGGATATTTTGTAATTTAATGTTCTTATTTTTGGAGACTGGGGTGACCTGACCCCATGTCATTTAACAAATCTTAGTAAGTTTTATTATGTGCCTAGCTAGCATTATGTCTTTGTATTTCAGAGTTACCAACTAACAGACTTGTTTTATATTATTTGGAAAAACTAGTTTTGTGGTATAGATGGAAAATCTTGTGTTTTTTTTTTAAGCTTGATAAGCTACTTCTTTTTGGTACCTTTGCATATAAGGGATGACAAGAAACTCCTAATTCTGAGTTCAGTGAGCTTCATAAACTTTAGCAGAACACTTTCAGTAAAAGAAGATGTAAAAGTTATAGTACAATGTTGCAATTTCATAAAGTTTTCAGTCATTTGCCTTTTTTTCCCCGGAATGATCCATGCTGGCTTGTGAGGCATGCTATTTTAATGCCAAATAATAGAGGTTGGCCAAATGACCAGAATGTCAGTGTGTGCCTACACTTTAGAGTATGGGGAATTTGATGGGTAAGAAGTCCAGAATTTGGGAGGAACCAAATTAGGTGCATTTATTTAGATGGCATTAGCAGTATAGGTAACACCTTGTCCTGAGTTAAGTAAGTGAAGAATGTACTTGGCCTAGCATTTGAAATTTTTTGACAAAAAGCTTGGGTTGTAATATGTACTTATTAATGGGGAAATTGAGAGACCCCCAAAAACTGGAGGACTGTTGCTGAGATAGTTGAAAAGATCTGAACAAGGTTGAGTTTTAACTACTGAGTGTACAGGTGTGATCTTGTGAATAAAATGTATTAATAACATTTAAACTTTTCAAGGCACTCTTGGAAAGAACAGGCTACACACTTGATGTGACCACTGGGCAGAGGAAGTATGGGGGACCACCTCCAGATTCCGTTTATTCAGGTCAGCAGCCTTCTGTTGGCACTGAGGTAAAGAAATTAAACTTGTACCTTTTGTAGTAAAAGTGCAGGTATCTGGTTTCCTAAAGAATTCTTCATGGTTTTTAACTTTATATTTAATTTACAGATATTTGTGGGCAAGATCCCAAGAGATCTATTTGAAGATGAGCTTGTTCCTTTATTTGAAAAAGCTGGACCTATATGGGATCTCCGTCTAATGATGGATCCACTGACTGGTCTCAATAGAGGTTATGCGTTTGTCACTTTTTGTACAAAAGAAGCAGCACAAGAGGCTGTAAAATTGGTAAGTTTTTTTTGCCCTCTAGCATTCACATTAACTGTCTTTAATGCTTGCTTTTTTTCTGATTGTGTTGTAAGAGTAATATTTGACTTTCTCTGTATAAACATTCTTTGCATGGATGGTTGATAAAATAGTGTGTGGTAGAATTCTAGGTAATGGTTCTTGAGACATCCAGCATAATAATAGCTTTTTGTTTGTATGTGTAAATTTACAGCAATATGAAAAGTTTAAGAAAATAACAGTAATAAGTCCTCCGTAGTTTCTGGCCACACTTGGATCATCCCTTTACAAAAATTTACCGTCATTCTGATGAGAAATTTCTAGATAATGAAATAAAACATTTTGTGGTGAGTGGCAGTATTTGATTTAGAAAAAACCTGTTTGGTGAAGACCTAGTTGTGTTTAAAAAAGTTACTGTTTCAAGTTAGGCTTCTTATAATTTTGAACTAGTTTGCATAAATTTTGTGAGTCAAGGTATCTACAGTAATAAAATTTAAGAGCCAGTGGTGTATTTAAACCAGAATATACCAAGAAATACTACTGGGGAGGAAATTTTGATAACTTACTGTGGCAGATAGTTGTTAAATTTGCCTTTTTACTGGCTTGTAAATTTTGTGATTAATTCTAAGCAAATAAAATCTTCAGGCTCATATCATCTGAAAAATTTTTCCCTTTCCTTATCGTCAGATACATAGATTGGATATTACTTATTCAAAATAATTAGTATTTGCAGTTTTTTTTTAAAACTTTTTTTTTTTGTATTTTCAATTTTACCAGACATATTTCAGGGTATTTTGAGTTTTGGGGAATGTTTGCATAGGCTTTAGCAGTTGAGCATCTCTAAATGAACAATCTGAAATGCTTTGAAATTGGAAAGTTTTTTGGTGTGCTCTGGGTTGAAGCCAGAACCTTTGCAATATACTGCATCTCCAGTCCTTTTCAGTATTTGAAACAGTATCTGAGTGAGTTCCTAAATTGCCCAGGCTGGGCCTGAACTTTATACCCGCCTGCCTCAGCCTCTTCAATGTTAGGTTTATAGCGATATATGACGGTGTAGGCTAAAATTTGAAACTTTGCATCTTGTTTACTTTCCTTTTTTAATTTTTTTTTTTTTTTTTAAGACAGGGTCTATGTAGTCCAGGCTATCCTTACTTACATGACCCAGCTACCTCATCCTCCCTGTTAGTGCTGTGTCACAGGTATGCACAGCCACACCCAACCATGTTCGCATTTCTGATTTCCAGGTTAGGGATATTCAACCTGTATCTCATTTTAAGGAGAAAACTAAACTAAGTATACTTTTTTAGGTTCTCTGTATTGCTTAGTTTGTTGCACCTAAATTGCTTTAATTATTCTGTATACAAAGTTGAGTATGTTACAGATTTAACATTAGAAAAGTATGGTTTGTGAAAGAAGAGAAATCTCTTTAAAGAGAATTCATTAAGTCAGGCTTAATGGCACATGCCTTTAATCCCAGGAGGCAAGAGGCACCATGAGGCTAGCATGGGCTACATAGTGAGGCCCTGTCTTGGTCAGAGGGGGAAGCATTAAATACTTGCTGGGTGTGGTGGTTGGCATAATGGAGCATGTCTATAAACCCCACACTTGAGAGGCTGAGGCAGAAGGATTGCTGTGACTTTGAGGTCAGCATCCTGTCTTTAAAAAAAAGGTATATATTTTAAAATTATGACTGACTTCCAATTTTAAAGAGGATATGCAGCTCTATGGAGTATCCATTCACTGGCAATCTGGTAGCCTTTGAGCTACCAAAAGTTTAGTTTCAAATAAAAGACCTTTTTTGGGAGTTCTAGAAATAGATACTTTAGAAATTATCATAAATCTAGTTTTTTTTTTTTTTTTGGTACAGTATTCAAACTCGCGACCTTGCCCAGTAGGCGCTATGATGCTGAGCTGAATTCCTAGCTCTATCAGATAAATCTAAAAGAACATTGTTGCTAAAAGAACATTTTTGCTCAATAGTGATAAGGTACTACTACGTTTTATTTTTGTGATATTGAGGATCCAACCCAGGACCTTCACGCTTGAGCTATATATGTATCCCCAACCCTTTTATTTTTTGAGCTAAACTCACCAAGTCGCTAAATTGCCCAAAGTGAGCTTGAACTTTTATCCTTGTGTGTCAGCTCTTCAGCCTCATGCTGAAATTACAGGGGAACTGTACCATACCCTAATTTTTTTTAAAAACACAAGTAACAGTAAATTTTAATTGTGAAAATGCAGAATGAGTTGAGGTGACAATGAACTCTCTTGCTACAAAAAGCTCATAAGTTATTTAGCCAGTGATGTCAGATCTACTTTTTAACATTAAATTAACATTTTTAGGTTACTTAGTTCTTGTGGCCATGCTGTGGTAGGTTCTTACTAGAACTTGTAGATACTTCTAGAAAACTTGGTATCAGTAGAGGAAAATCATTTAAAACTCACAAATAACATGATTTTGAATGCTATTCAGAATTGAAACATTCTTTTTTCTTTGAGACAGGTCTTGCTTTATAATTTAGGCTAACCTTGAAGTCATTATATATAGACCAAATTGGCCTTGAACTTGGCTCCTGCTTCAGCCTCCTGAGTGCTGGGATTATAGGTCTGTGCCACCATGCCCAGTTTGAAGCATTTTTGTTTAGACAGTTATCTTGGTTCAGTGTATTACAATCCATAATTATGTTGCAATATTATATATATGTGGTACCTCAGTTCATAAATTTAATATTTTACGATTTTGAGGAAAAATGGCTGTGTGTGTGTTTGTATGGGAAAGATGGCTCTGGTTGTTTTGTCACCCAAGTTGAGATTGGAAACAAAATTTTGTCGCTCTTTTGTTTGAAGTCTGAATTGTGATCAGAAGCATTTGTGAACTGAGGTATAACTGTTAATGTAAATGTTAATACAAATACTACTTTAACTGTTAATACAGAAACATCTGTTTTAATTGACCTGGGAACTAATTCTTTTTCTAAGCCTTTTTTTACTCTTTTTGGGTTTCTCTGTTGAGTTCTTAACCTAGGAGAATAATCTTTACTACCTAGTAAGTAGAGGACTTTATGGTTTGGTGTCTTTTATTTTATTTTAGGTACTGGGGGTCAAACTCACGACCTTGTGCTTGACAGGCAGGCACTTGTGCCACTGAGCTAAATCCCCAACCCCGATTTGGCATCTTTTGAAAGACCTTTTCAGTGGGGGTAGTAAAAATTCACTGGGGTGATTGGATTTTTTTCTTTTTTTAAGAATTCTTTACAGTGGATATTATTTGGGGAAACTTTGCTGTAATACAGCAGTAAAACGAGGACTACACATCTTGAGGAAATGAAGTAATGAAATGTAGAGAAAATATAAAACTCAAATTGGTTTGGGTGGTTTTGGCTATTTCATATTTCTAGAGATGGTTATTTTCTTACATATATTCCATAAGGGGGTATGATTGGAAGCTGTCACTATTTCCATCATGTATTGAGGTTCTATTTGAATTACAACTTTAACCAAGATATATTTTTATATAATTGATGCTTCATTCTAGTTATACACAACTAAATGTTGAGGAAATGTCTCTTGCGTTATTTGTATTTCAGAGATGATTGAAGAACTTCTTTAAAGAGTGGAATCTTTCTGGAGGCATATAACACAGATTTTAAGGATTTAGATCACTGGTTACCCTCAAAATAAGAACATTATGAATAGTGAGGACAGTGGCAATTCACATGGCCTTTTTATTAATGTGATACCGTTGGTTATTTCTGGTTGGCAAAGTTCTCTCTGTCTCTGACTGACTCTGTCTCTCTGTCTCTGTCTCATTTGTTGGGATCAAGTCTCACTATAGTTCAAGATGGCCTTGAACTCACTATGTAGGCCAAACTGGCTTCAAATTTGTGGAGATCCTCCTGCCTTAGCATCCTAAGTGCCACATGCCTGGCCTGGTTTTTTGAAAATCTTGCTTTGTAGTTTATGCTGGCCATTATGGTGATCTTCCTTCCTCAACTTCTTGTGTGCTGGGACTATAGCCACATAGCACCACACAAAGTTTGGACAGATGATTTTAGACAAGTTATTTTTGCAGCCTTTGTTTTTATGAACCACTTTTACTTTGAGTATCTTTTGGACTGAGGCTGAACAAGGAATTTAGACATTTTTATAAATATACTGATTCATCAATAATTTATTCTCCTAGAGTACCTGCAAATTTTTAGATGTCTCATAAAAATGGTTTAGTTGTTAACAGCCAAAGGGAAGAGGCTTCAATTCAGAAGCACTTTCTTAATCTCAGCTTTATTTGCAACCAGCACTGGCTTGTATTTGGGGGAAGTAGAAAGCAAACAAACAAAAAATCATCCTTAAATGATGATAATCTAGCCAGGAAAGCAAGATCTAAACTTATGAGAAGGTGATTATAGTTACCAATTGAATTGAAGAATAGAAGCTGTGCTATGTTGCTACATTATTATCTTTAAATTCTAATTTAAACCTTTATTTCAGGTAAGCAAAATTCATTCTATGCAGTAGGCTGAGTGATTTATCTGAGAGTGTTGTTCCTAAATGTCACAGTATTTGATACTAGGTTTTTTTGGGAAGAGGATGTTTACTGTTAAGATGACACTGTAATTTAAGTCAACAGTAGAAGTTACAGCACCAGCTAGCTTAATTCTTTATGTAATGTAGTTCAAGGAGCCTTAAAATTTTTTGTCTTTATAGTACATTTTAGATTTACATAATTACAGTATTCATCATAGGAAATTTGTATTTGTGCATGATACATCTTCTTTTGTTTTCATTTTTTCCTTGTTTCTTGTCCCTTTCCTTTCCCCTCCCTTGTTCTCCTTTTCATTTGAACATTTTCTGTTTTCCAGTATCTGTTATACATTTTGGTCCTTATTTATACTTTCAGTTTTTCCTATCAGGGAAACAATGCAATAATTAGCATGTCTGACACTTTATTTTTGGGTTTGTTTGTTTGTTTGTTACTGGGAATCGAACTCAAAACTTCTCACTTGCCAGGCAGGTGCTTTACCACTGAGCTGTAATAACCCTGGCCTTACAATGCAGTATGTAAGTGTGTTTCTGGTTTGATGCATCCGTTTAACTAGAAAGGTCTCAAGTTTATCCTTCTTTATGGAAGAATAGTACTCCATTGTATAGGCAACTCTTTATCTTCTTTATGCCCTTACTGGTTGGGCTTTGGGCTATTTTTCCAGGATTTGGCTTTTACAAACTGTGCTGGTATAAACAATGGGTGTGCAAATTTTTGATGTGATATGATACCAGGAATGGGAATAGTTGGGCTGACTGGAATCTCTAGCTTTAATTTTTTGGAGTTTGTTTTGTTTTTATTGTTTTGAGACAGGATCTTGCTGTGTAATTCAGACTGGCCCTGAACTCACCGTGTAGTCCAGGCTGGCCTTGAACTCACAGCAGTCTTCCTGCCACAAGCCTACCAGAGTCCTCGGGTTATATAGGCATGTGCCTCAATGGCTAGTTTTAGTTTTCATAGCAGTTTCTACACAGTTGCCACAGTGGTGCTCCCATCAGCAGTGGAAGAGAGTTCCATTTTCCCCATAGCCCCACCAGTATTTGTTATTGGTTGATTTCTTTCTTTCTTTTTTTTTTTTTTTTGGTACTGAAGATCAAACTCACGATGTGGCACTAACCAGGCAGACACTTAAACCGTTGAGCTAAATCCCTGGCCTTGATTTCTTGATAGTAGCCACTGGGAGTGTTAACATTTCTGTCATTTACCACTTTACTATTTTCACATTACCACTTTAGTCTAAAGTGCCATTTGTACTATTCAAATTACCAAAGAATCCTAACCTCACTTCTTTCTGTTACCATTTATTTTTAGCAGTTTAGATGAAAATATTCCTGTAGTGTAGATTTCAGACAAGGCCTTATCCAGTCAAAGTTCCTTTACCTCTCCTCATCTTCCTAGTCATTACTCTTTGAGTCCTACTTTGCCCCCCCTCTTTTTTGTCTTCCAGATAAGTCATGACCATCTCCATCAAGATCAATTTCTGCTGTTCTTATTTTATATGTTATGAAGGCAGTTGAGTAATACTGATTGCTGACCTTTTATCAATCAGATCCTTTAGAAGGCTTTTCCTGGCTTTGAGCTGCTTAGTTGTTGCTCCATGATGGTTTTCCTGAGCATGATAAAAAATTGATTTTGTTTAAATGAACTTGAATTTTCTTTCATAAAATGTTTTTATTGTATATGTTTGAGATATGTAATAAATACACTCATCTTGAGGGAATTGGTACACACACATACCCTTTTTACTTTCTTTTGCCTCCTTACCAGTCTCCTCCCCCCTTTCCAAATGGAAATTATGACTTTAAAATCATTTATGTATCTTTGCCCATCAGAATGTAAGGCTTTTGGATGGCGATTGAATGGTGATCCATAGGATAAGCTGCATTCCCAGCCCCTCCTGACCTTTCTTCCATCCATCCACCCATAACTTATCACCAAGTTGCCCAGGCTGGCCTTGAACTTGAAATCCTCCTGCCTCAGCCTCCCAAGTAGGTGGGATGTGCCAACCTTTCTCTTTTTCTTTTATCATTAACCTTTGAAACAATACCATTGTTTAGTAGGTGCAAGATAACCTCACTAGATGACTAGTGCCATTTAATACACATCTGTAACACAGATTTTATAATATTTATACGTAGTTCAGTGATTTTCTGACCTCCCTTTGCAGTAATTATATTTGAGGATTAGATTATTGGGTGGTGATTCTTTTCCCTTCACTCCCAAAGATAGTGATGGCAAACCTATAGCACATATTTCTTCTGAAGTAAAAGATGTTAATGAAGAGTTGTGTTTTCTAAGCTGAAACATCAGTATTCAGGTTTAATTGCCATGTTGGCACTTTGTGATAAGTAAGTTAGGTTTTGGGTTGCAATTTGGCACTCCTACCATCACTGCCTGAGTAGTATTTAGAATTCTTGTGTTCCTTACAGAAACTAGGAAAAAGGGCAGACAAGTGTGTATATGCATTCCTTTGGTGTCCTGGTAGAATCGGAATCCAGGGAATCCGAGTCCAGGGCTAGTAGCTGCAGTGTTGGTAGAACCCAGGGCATATGTTGCTCTAATACCTGTGACAGTCCTACGCAATGAATGTAGATGTAGATTGGTTAAAATGCTAATATAGTAGTACTTCACTTATAAACACTGGAATAGATTAGATCTTTGCTTGCATATTGAAAATCAAGGCTTTATTTTTCATTTGTTTGTTTGGAAACACGGTTTTACTTACTATGTAGTTTAGGTTGGCCTTATGTGCACTGTGTAGCCCAGGTTGACCTGAAACTCATGGTAATCCTTTTGCCTCTGCCTCTGGCGTGCTGGGATTACAGTCATGTGCCACCATGCCCTGCAAAAGTCAAGATTTTAATAGTTAGTGCTGGTTTTACGTACTGTGGTTCTATACCTCCCCATAATGTGTGTATAGCTATTTTGATGAATGCAGCTGACAAAATGGGCCCATGAAATATTTTAATAGCAATTTAATGAATATTTATTGGGTTAAACATAATGAAAACTTTTTGCTACAGATATACAGGTTCTTGACTTAGTTTATAGGACTGGAGAGACTAATGACACAGTAAGCAAGCATGTTGCCAAGGGGAAGGATAAAGGGATAGATTGCTTTGCATTAGGATTTTTAGAGACAACTGTGGGAAAGATTTGTATAGAAAGTGAAGAAAACAGGTCAATTTAGTCAAAACTTTTATGGGAATTACTAGGAGATAAAATTTTAAAAAGCAGTATTGGGACAATAGTGTGGCATGATTTAAATAGTTGACTAAAGTGAAGGATCTTTGGATGAAGAGAACATAGCCCAAAAGGAGTATGGCAGTGATAAAGATGTCAGAGATTTTGAAAACCTAATCAGTGATTTAAATGAGGGCATGCTGGGTGTGGTGAGGCAGGAGGATCACTCTCAAGTTCCAGACCACCCTGGGCTATATGAAGTGAGTTCAAGGCCAGCCTGAACTGCATAGCAAAACACTGTCTCAAAAAAAAAAACAAAAAAAAAACAAGATGGGGACCTTGTTGTGTACTCTTATAATCCCAATGATAGGGAGGCTGAGGCAGGAGGATCACTGCAAGTTTGAGGCCAGCCTGGACTACTAATGAGACCCTGTCTCAATAAACAAATAAATAAGCACATAATTGGAATGCCTTTGAAATAAATGCTTGATGATTTCAGTATGCCTACCGTGATAGTTTCTTGAATGATACCAGATTTTGAGCAAATATTGTTAGTCTGGGAAAGATCGTTCACATCTAACAAGATAGAATTGACAGAAGTCAAGTTCTGTAAACAGCTGATTTATTTAGCAAACTGTGGTGTGAGTAAGCATGTGATGTGATTGCCAAATCAGTTAAGGTAACATGAACTAGGTAACATAAATGTATCTAAGTGAAAAATCTCCAGTTTATTCTAGGCTTCTCAATCTCAGTCTGCATCTACTAATACTGTGTTATAGGTGATACTCTAAAGTGACTGTTGAGGATCCCAGACTCTTGAAGGCACTTTGGTTTGCCATTGTCAGGGTAGGAATGATTAAGCCACACATAGAGCTTTGTGTGCATGGTATTTGAAGTGCTGTTATTGGGAAGAAGAAACAGATTTATTGCAGAATTTTAGGCAGTAGATCTTGGCTCAGTATAAAGACTTTCTAATTAGGAAATGGCATGGGCCTGAAGATACAGGCTTGGCTTTTTTTTTTCCCCCTGAGAAGAGTTAGGACAGAGCAGCTACCTCTGCTCAATTCTGGGAATTTGGTGACTGACTTCTGTGAGAGAGGAAAAATATGACTTAAAAATTTGAGCCTAAGTGGAAGAAATGTTTCTGGCTATAACAACTCTTCACTGTTCTTAAATATTGATAATTACATTTATTATTAAAGGTCAGAATTCATCTTTGTGTTTGGTTACCTCATGGTGACATTGAGTCTGAAATCTACTTTTCTAGCCTTTTAAAGCTAATGTTTTTCTAGACTTTTAGAACTTTATTTTTTTGTATATGAGAGTACTGAGTATTGAGCTCCCAAAAGTGCTCTACCACTGTGCTACAGCTACCAACTCTATTTTTTTTTTTTTGGTCTTTTTTTTTTTTTTGAGATAGGGTCTCGCCATGCAGTTCAGGCTGGCCTTGAGCTCACTTTGTAGCCCATGCTGGTCTCGAATTCGCAACGATCCTCCTGCCTCAGCCTCCTGAGTGCTGGATTACAGGCATGAGCCACCATGCCCCATGCACCAACTCTTATTTTTTATCTTGTTTTGATTTTTGAGACAGGGTTCCCCTGTGTGTTCCAGGCTAACCCAGAGCTCACAGCAATTCTGCCTGTTTCTTGAGTTCTGAGAGGTGTGTACCACAACACCTGGCTTTATTGTTTTGAGAGAAAGTCTCACTAACTTGTCCAGATTGGTTTTGAACTTGTGGTTCTACCTTAATCTCCCAAATAGTTGGAATTGAGGCACTTGTAATTATGTCTGACTACATTTTTAAGGCTTTGCTAAAGTACAAAAGATTTACGAAAGATTTCACATTTGGTTCATCTTCGATACCATCATAATGTTTTGATACACTTTTCGGGAGAGTATTAGAACTTCTCTTAAAACTCACATTGTTTTTGTATTGCTCTTTCACCATCTTTTGTTGTGAGACAGGATCTCAATGTAAAATTGAGGCTGACCTTGAACGCGCTATATACAGGCTGGACTCCATCTTATGGTAATTTGTCTCAGCCTCAAAGTACTTGCTTTTCCATCATGCTTTTCTACCACTTCACTGTTTTAAGTGTTACCTACTTGCTGGAATGAAAAAAAATTTTTTTTGATAATTTAAAATTTAAGGCAAATTTAGGAAAATTTGATTTGCAAACGGAGACATGGAACAAAATTTTATTTTTGTTTGCGAACTCTACATAGGGTGACAAGGCATGGCCATCTTTCCTGCACAAACATGAATGTGACATCTTTTCTGAATCGTGGAACCAGTTAAGTTTGTAAGTGGAGATAACAGTGTACATTTAAAAATGGAGCAGTGCATTGTGGTGCACACCTATAATTCCAGAACTTTGGAGGCTAAGACATCGCCACGAAGTTAAGGCCACCTTAAGTACAAAGCCAGCCTAGACTATGTAGTAAGACCTTGTTTCAAACAAAACAAAAAAATAAAAACGCATGGTTAGCTTGCTAATAGAGTAAGTGCAAGGTCCTGGGTTCAGTTTTTCAGTGTTGGAAAAACCTAGATCGTTTAATCAGTATATATAGAGCATTGCCTTATGAAATGTTTATTTCTGGGTATTTCTTTTTTTCCCCCTTTTGTACAGTATGCTCACGGTGCCATTTTGATCTTTTAATGACTTTCATTGGGAAGCTAGGTTTTCAACAATTTCATTGAATGTGAATGGAAAAGCAGTGTTATTTTATATAGCTAAATTTTTGTGTTATTTATCTGAGACCTCAGTCTTACTATTTATCTAACTTGCCTTGATTAATTTTTTGATTAACAGAGCCAGTAATGATGGATTAGAAAAATGGTTTTTTGCTCTAGATAATGGAAAACAGCCATTATTACTTAGAAATAGCATTGTTATTGTTGGATCATGAGTAGAAGTTTTGGCTACATTTTAGTTAGGTAGTACCTGACACTCAGTCTAAAAGAGGTTATTTTGGCTCATGGTGTCATAAGTCTATGTCCTTGCCTGGTCAGCCAGGTCCAAGTCAGAAAGAACATGGTAGAAGGATCTGCCTGGGAGAAAATTGGCTCACTATATGGAGGCCAGGAAGCAGAGAAGGGAGCAGCTGGGGAAGGAGCTACTGTATACCTTTCCAGGTTACACCCCAATGACCTGCCTCTAACTAGGGTGTCCTCCCACACTCTCAGCAGTAAACAACTTGTAGCACTCGCATAATCCAGTTGCTTTCCACAAGCCTTGCTTTGAGCTCATGAGGCTTGTGGGGGCCATTCTTAGTCTAATGATAATAGCTGTCCTCCATATATTTCTCTGTTGTCACTTGTATAGAATTTTTTCATTTCCTGTTTTGCTTTTTCCTCCTAGATATTTAAGAGGCCTTGTTTTAGTAGTATCTTGTTACAATTTATTTTTTCATTTTTAAAATATTTATTTGTTTGTTTGTTTGTTTATTTATTTATTTAGAGATGAGGTTTTACTGTACTGGCCTTGAACTCATGTAGTCCAGGCTGGCCTTTTAACCTGTGATAATCTTCCTGCTTCAGCCTCCTTAGTGCTGGGATTATAAGTGTGCCCACTATATCTGGTCTAAAGTTAGGTATTTTCTTAAGTGAGTAATTTTCTGTGCTTGGAACATTTTGAGAACACCATCCTGCCCCCACTCTGTTATGCCAGTTTCTGTCATCCTCAAAGTACTTCTGTTTCTCCCTTTAAACTTGGTGGTTTTTTGAAATCTTTTATTTTTGTGGTACTGGGGATGGAACCTCAGGGTCTTCGCACTGAGCTACGTCTCTAGCCCTTTTTATCTTGAGACAGTCTCACTAAATTCACAAGTTGGTATTGAGCTTGCAACCGTCCTTCCTCTGTCTCAGGTATCTGGCATTACAGGTGTTCATCACTTGCTCTAGCTTGATTTCCCCCCACCCCCCACCCCAAGTTTTTTTTTCTTTGAGACCGATACTCGGTTCAGGCTGGCCTTGAATTCACAGCAGTCCTCCTGCCTCAGTCTCTCAGGTTCTGGGATTATAGCTTTGTGCCACCACTTCTAACCTACTTCGATATTTTAATTGTTCAATTCTTGGTTATGTATTATTTGACCAAATTGAAAGCTCTTAATAATGTCATGTACATTTTATGAAAATCTAAAGCTGTACGTGTTTCAAAGCAATTGATTGTGTTCTTAGGTTAGTCTTCCTTGTAAAAGACTTTTTAGTTCTTGCTTGTCCATTATTCCCTTGCAGTAAAAGATTTCAACCATAGTTTCACTGTTTTCAGGTAACATGAATATTTTATGTTTTAAAGAGAGTTTTTTCTTCCAGTTGAAAGGAACTAAACAGACAGTAAATGCTGCATGAAGAAACAGTGTATATGGCAGTCTTTTCAACCTGAGCACTACTGATGAAGGTTGGGGATGTAGCTCATAGGCGAAGCACTTGCCTAGCATGTGCGAGACTGAGTTTAACCTCCATTACTACAAGAATAAATAATATTTATCAACAATATTGATGTTTTATACTAGACAATTCTCTATTGTGACTGTCTCCTGTCAGTGATAAGATGTTTACCAGTATATTTGGCCTCTGCTTGGCCTGTGAAACTACCAGCAGAAGAACACAGTAGTCAGAAGCTAAGCTAATTAATTTACTTGTAGTTGGAGGAGTTTGCATGGGGAAACTTTTTATCCTAGCCCAGAAGTATAAGAGTATCATATACTCAGGTGTTGGAAGAAGAGGGGAGTAGCCAGGAATTTCAGGGTGACTTACTGCGTTTAAGTTTTGGAATCTTATCTCTTGATAATGCAGCTCTCAAGCATTTTCTTTCACCAGTCTGAGAAGGCTGAGGCAGGAGGATTGCTGTGAGTTTGAGGTCAGCTTGAGCTACATAGCGAGACCCTGTCTCAAAAAAAAAATTAATATTTTAGCACAAATACAGAGAAATAGAGATGAACTGGAGGGTAGATGATCAGAGTTGGATTCCTTGAACTGAGTAGGGTAGAGAGAACAAAAGTGCTCTAAAGTAGATGATAACGGTGTGTTAACTTTAGAGAAGTAAAAGCTATTAGGAGGAGATGACCTACTGAGCTACATATTTTTTCTGTTACACATGATGTATCTGCTACACATGCATGGGGATGATGAGGTGAGGTGTTTCGTCCTTTTGAGATTGTTCTGCTATGCAGTTCCTGCTGGCTTTGAATTTACCTCTTAATCCAGGCGTGGCCTTGAACTTCCAGTGGTCCTCCTGCCTCCTGAGTACTGGGATTACAGGTGTACACTGTTACTCCTAGTTGATGAGGTGTTTTGTTTTGCATCTTTATAGATTGTATGGAAATTCATGTTGGTTCTTAAGTTTGTGTAACTCTACAAAATAAATTTGGAGGTCAGTTGTGTGGGGAGACTAATCAATAATGCTGCTGCCACCATCATTATTATGAACATAAAACTTAAAAGTGATTTTTACTATGTAACATGCATATAATCAACTTTTGTAGATAACTTGGACACTTTTGAACTTTGAGTTATAGATTATACTGATTGGTAGATTGTCTTTTTGGCAGGGTTATGTTTTGTTTACTCTTCAGTGCCTCACCATTCTGCAGGACATGGTTACTTTTAAGTACTAAGTTTAAAAACCAGGTATGGTGGGGTGCACCTGTAATCCTAACACTCAGGCTGAGGCAGAGGGATTTGGAGGATGGCTAGGAGTTTGTCTAGACTGAACTACATAGTGAGTTCAAGGCTAGCCTGCATGGGAAAGCAAGAAGACCTTGTCTCAAAATCAGAAAAAAATTTACTTTTTACTGTAGTATTACAGTTTTCGTGTTTTTACTATAATCTGTTGATGACTTATATGCTTGATGAAGATGAAATGGGGAAAAATACGGCAATGAATTTAGAATAAAAAGGACATTTTTTAAAATGTGAGAAGCCTAAAATTAATTGCTGCTTGATACAAGATGAAGTAGAAATGGAACGTAGGTTTATGTACTAATTAAAAAAGGAAAGTGTAGTACTTGGTAAATTATCAATTTTAATTCACTAAAATTCTGTTTTCTTGTATTGGATCTTGGGCTCTTCTGTAATATCCTAATTGATACAAGTGATTTTAAAACATGGTACACTTTTTTCCTCCCCTTTTCAGTATAATAATCATGAAATTCGTTCTGGAAAACACATCGGTGTCTGCATCTCAGTTGCCAACAATAGGCTTTTTGTGGGCTCTATTCCTAAGAGCAAAACTAAGGAACAGATTCTCGAAGAATTTAGCAAAGTAACGGGTAAGTTGGATTTATTCTGAAGAATTTGCAGCTTATTAATAATGAAGATAATAGCATATTACTGTGTTTCAAGCATTATTCTAAGCACTACATTTGTTGACTCATTGAATCTATACCACTTCATGAGGTAGGTAGGTAATCCCATCTTCTGGATAAGGAAGACATGCATAAAGGGAGAGAGTGTTGGAAAATGACTTGTTGAAAGTTATTTATCCAAAACATCTTAAGTGTAATGCGGCTGGAATTTGAACTTATTCTGCAAAATCATTGTTGTGCATCCCTTATTTTGCAGTTGTGTGTTTTTGTGTATTTTTCTAGGTGTTAGCTGATCTTAGTAGAGCTGTATGAATCATTTTTCCAAGTTATGAATGAGTATTCTTGTCATAAGCAGAGATTATATATTGGTAGTGTGATACACAATTTCTGTGAAATGTAAAGCATCTTGTGTAATATTTCCAAATGACAGGCTGCTTGTACTATAAAACATTTGTGTCTGTGTACAGTATTATTTATCAGTCTTTTAGTCTTTATGAATATTTAAAATTAGTAATATTTTTTTCTAAAAAAAAAGCCATTGATACCCAAGGACAGAAAAGTACTGTTAAAGAGAATTTTACTGTTTGCTTGCATAATAATAAATATCTAACCATTTTTGACTTATGCTGGCCTTTTGAAACAATTATATGAAGGTTTTTATTTGCCTCTTTGTATAATTAGGGGAAGCAAAGTAGTCCTTGGGACTACTAAAAAGCACATTTCATGGGAGGTTCTGGGTTGGGAAAACTCGGATGGGCAGATTAGGAAAATTATATAGACTGTTTTTGAAGTCCTTTGGAGAGATGGCTGGTTAAAGAATTTTTTTTTCCATAATGGTATTTTAGTAAATCTTAGAAAAAAAACTCCTTTTGATCTGCATGCTCTTGCCAGTTTTTTAAATTTTTTAATTAATTTTTAATCTTGCTAGTAATTTCCTTGGAATGGTTGCTTATTTTCAGAGGGTCTTACGGATGTTATTTTATACCACCAACCGGATGACAAGAAAAAAAACAGAGGCTTTTGCTTTCTTGAATATGAAGATCACAAAACAGCTGCCCAGGCAAGGCGTAGGCTAATGAGTGGTAAAGTCAAGGTCTGGGGAAATGTTGGAACAGTTGAATGGGCCGACCCTATAGAAGATCCTGATCCTGAAGTTATGGCAAAGGTAATGATAGTTAAGTTAAAAATAATATTCAAGGAATTGATGGAAAAGTTTGAGAGTAAAATAACTTAAAAAGTGAATTGTGTACGTGGTTTTCAGTCATTTCTGAAGGTGAGAGGTGTTCCTTAAGGAATTAGGGCCAAACACTAAAGTATACATAGATATAGACATAGACATTATTCATGGAAAGTGATTTATTCAGGGACACTTAACTATTACAATCTCATGATGAAGTAGTTCACCCACCTGCTTTAATGATTGTATAGTTTCTAAGAGAAATTCGAGTTTTTCAGAGTGGTGCCATTAGTTGACATGGTTTTAATATGAAAAGTCTTACCCTTTTAATAGTTACAGGCTAGGTGTCAAATACAATTAGCATACTTAAATCTAATAGGGAAGGGTTGAACTGCTGGGAAAACTGGCTATTGTTAAAGGATGATGGTCCTTTTAAAGGATGATAGCCTTAAAGGACAGAATACCTGGAATTCTTTTTTCTCTATGGCCTGTAAGGTTCATGGGGTTACACTTAAACAAGTTCAGATGCTATTCTAATACTTTGGGAACAAAAGATAGTTTCTTAGACGAAAGTTTATTTGGTAACTGTTTTGAGAAACTTTCAGAATTAAGAATATGTTTTGTTTTTGGCAGATTATTTTTTAGTGATGGTGGAGATTGAACCCATGACCTTGCATGTGCTAGACAAGTGCCCTGTCACTGAAGCATTTCACTAGTCACTTGACAATATTTTAAACACTTTCTTCTAAGATTTAAAAAGCAGGCCCTAATTAATTTTGATCACATCTGTTGGGCATTAAACATTCAACAGAATAGAGGGCACAGCATTCACATTGTTATGAAATAATTATTTTTGATTGCATAATAATGTATTAAGTACTAAATACATAGTCTACATTTTTCTTTTTAAATAGACTGTCATAGCAGGGTTTATACCTACAATGAACAGAAAGTACAAGAGAATTCTCCAACCCAGTTGAGTCACACTCTGTACTATAGGTAGTATATTTGTTAAAATTGATGAACCATTGTTTACCAAAAGGCCAGTAGTTTGCATTGACTTTACTTTTGGCCTATTCTTAACATGTTTTTGACAAATACATGGTGATGTGTGTGAGATAATCAGCTCTTCTCTTTATAGAGGAAAAATAGTTTGGTTCATGGTTTCAGTCCATGGTTACTTGGCTTCTTTGCTTCTGGGCTGCTTGTAGGAATGTAAGGCAGGGGACAGATGATTTCTAGAATGCAAAAATTGAGAAAGGAGAGCTCCTAGTTTCTTCTCTTTATCCCTGGCAGTTACTAACATTTTAAAAATTGTCTTCATAATTTTACCTTTTCAGAATGCCCTGTAGTTGCCATTAGGTAGTATGAAGAT